>PVKB01004548.1:0-21360 GCA_004027205.1 Ctenodactylus gundi
GGGGGGGGGGAAGCACACTAGAGAAGTAGCTCAGTAAGAAGGTGGATCAGGTGTGTTTTCCAGAACTCACTAGGGTAAGGAAAGAAAACTGGGAACATGAGAAGTCAACGTTAAAATATTTAAGTAAATATAACACTGGTTTGACTGTAAAAGGATAACCATGCACTGTAGGCAAACCTGGACCAGTACTACTGTAACAAAAATTACAAATTTTAAAGAACTGCAAGACATAAAAGAAACAGTAATCTAAAAGCATCTAAGTATAATTTTCTAGGTGCTTTTATTTTTTCCCCACTATTTTTCTTAATGTAGAAATGTAATACATAGTATTTACAAGGCATTTGGGTGTTTTGTGCACATATGTATCATATCAACTTTACAATCCCTTCCCATCTTCTACCCTCCCAACCCCCTCCCTATCCCTTCCCCCAAATCCGGCTATCACTTCACGTGGTTCCAAAGAATGTCTGTGTTCTGGGTTTTCCAAGTCAGAGAAACCATACAGTGTTTAACATATTAATTTTCTGCACCTAAACCATTTCACTTAAGTCACCACTGTAACTCAGCTTCCTATTCCTCAAATGGGTCACAGTAGTTAAATCTTGATGCCTCTTCTCTGAATCCAACCAATCCCTTTAATGGGATATTTACCAAAAGTATTTTTTTTCCTGTATTTTGCTATATCGTTGTTGCTATTCTTAAGCCTGGCCTTACCCACCACTTCACGTTAGAAAATAACTACAAGCATATAGTTCAAAAAACTAGTAAATTTGCGAAAGAAAAAAAAAAGTTAAATTTCAAATGCCTTAGCTGAATACTGGAAGGTACATATTTGTACATTCACGGGTTATCTTTACATCAATCAGTTTTCTTAGGATAAATTTTCATCAGTGACCTAATAAGTGAACTGCTACAATAAAACAAAGTTAAAACTATATCACATTGCTATATTAAGTGAACTCAAATCTATACCACATAAATATACTTAAAGTAACAGATATGAAGGCAAATTTATTTTTATTTCAGAATTTTTTAACTGTCATAACTTATTTACTCTTATTTCACTGATTACTAACATACTTTTTTCTCAGCTCATTCTCCTCTAGCTGTTGTCGCTTTTCCTCTGGGTTCACTGGTGTCGCTGGCCTCCCTTTCACAGTTTCCTTTAAGTATTCTCTGCAATACTGGCTCAGTGGCTGCAAATTCCTTTAAGCTGTCTTTGTCATGGGAAGTTTTAAGTTCTCCCTTTAAATTAAAAGGTAATTTTGCTGGATATAGCAGTCTTAGTTGGCATTTATGTTCTTTTAGTGCTTGGATGACATTGCTCCATCATCTCCCGGCTATTAAGAGTCTGGATTGAGAAGTCTGCACTTATCCTGATGGGCTTATCTTTGTAGGTCACCTTCTGGTTTTCTCTTACCGCTTTTAGTATTTTCACTTTGTGTTGGGTTTCTAGAATTTTAATTATGATGTGTCATGATGAGGATCTCTTCTGATCAAAGTTTTATGGTGTTCTATATGCCTGCAATAGTTCCATGTTCATTTTCTTCTCTTATATTTGGGAAATTTTCTTCCATTATTTTATTATACATGTCCTTTAAGCCTTTTTTTTCTGTCCTCAGTCTTCTCCTGGACTCCCATAATTATGAGGCTGTTTCTCCTTGAATCATCTATCAGCTATTATAATGATTCACTTTCTTTCTTATTTGTGTTCTTCATGGCCTGTATGTTGCAGCTAAATCACTTTATTTTCTAGGTCTGACACTCTATTCTGAAGATGTTTAATGTGGTTCCTCATTATCTCCTGTGTGTTTTTCATTTCCTGAATATCTGCATTCAATTTTTCTGTATCTCTGTTGTGTTCCTCTCTAACTTCTTGTATTGTCTTCATTATCTTCTGGTATATTTCTTCTCTGGTCTCCTCTAACTGCTTTCAAGGCTTGCTTTTTGCTTAGCTATGTATTGGTACAGCTCTTGCACTGTCTGTTTTATTTCCTGCTTTAATTCCTGCTTCAATTCACTGAATATCTGGGCCCAGAAGTTACCATCATTTTTGCCCTTTTCGTTTTTGGATTCTGCAATTTCAGTATCCCTGGTACCATCGTCTGGGGTGTCAGGCCTTTTTGTAGGAGATGTGTTACCATGTTTCCCCATGGTTCTGCTACCTTTGGCTGTCTGGTGTGCAGGAAAGAAGGGTTTGGTGAAGGCCCAGTCCTAAATGCCTCTGAAATCCTCTGGTCCAAGGGACAGACATGGCAATAGAATTCCCAGTCCTAGATGCCTCTGGAAGCCTCTGGGGCTCAGGACTGACAGGGTGATGGAATTCCCTGGAAGCCTCTGGAAGCCTCTGGCTCACGGGATGGATGGGCAATGGACTTCTCTGTCCTAGATGCCTCTGGTGTGCAGGGCAGCAGTGAACCAGAAGCCTCTAGCGTGTGTCAGTGGAACAGGGGGCGGTGATCCCCCTTTTGAGGTGTCTAGTTCCCCCCAGTCCACTCAACAAAGCTCTCCGTCTGTCTTGGCTTCCCTCCTCCAGAGCAGGGCTCTCCACCCTCGGAGCAGAGGTGCCCCTGAGCCGTTCAGGGGCTCAGCAGCCTTTTCTCCTCTTTTTCCTCTCTGCCACTTGTGCCAGTTTCTTCCTAGGCACTGTTTAAGGGTGACCCCAAAGCCCTGGTGTGCTCTTCTGAGCTTTCTTTTACTCTAAAGGGTTCAGTCTTGGGCTTTTTATTTTTCCTTCTATTTAAAATGGCTCCTGCTTATGTCACTGTCTGTGATGGCTGCCAAGCCCTGTTTCTGATCTTGGATCCCAGGGCCTCTTCTAGGGGAAGCGCACACTGCGTTTGTAGTACGCACACCCGCGGGTTGGTTTTCCGGAGGCTGGGGCCGCCAGCTGCCGACAATTCCCACTTCTCTGGATCCGCGCTTACCTCAGGCTGAGGTTTTGGCCTCGGACCTTCCTTTGTCTGGTCTGTGGGTGCAGGCAACTCAGGGCTACGCTGAGTCAGCTGCTTCTTTCCTCCTCTTCCAATGTGACTTCAGGATTTCTGACCCGCCCGCACCCTCCTGTACATTGTTGGGGTTCTCCACCCTCTCCCAGCTCCGTCAAATGTCCCGGACCCATGCGAGCTTTCCTCCGTCTGCAGCTGCAGCTCCAGCCATATGCAGCTGGCCTGTGGCGGCTTCCTGGGCTGCTGAATTTTTTTTTTCTCTGCTTTCAATGATCCTTCAGAGTTTCTGACCTTCCCCTGGCCTCCTTTCAGTTGTTGGGGATGCTTCTCTCTTTCCTAGCTACATCAAACACACTTTTTCTAACTAAATTCTTGACTTTTTAAGTGGGTCGATGAGGAGACATTGTGCAGACCTGTTACTCGGCCACCATCTTGACTGGAAGCTCTAGGCGATTTTATTTTTAAGTTGGGTCCCTAAACAATAAACAAAAGCAGTCTTTCAGAGATTCCCAACTTTTGATTATGACTGTCAGGAGTTAGGATATGGGGTTCAAAAGATGGCCAGTAAGCTGAGCAGGGTAGCACATGTCTTAATCCCAGCACACAAGCAGCTGAGGCAGAAGGACTGCCATGAGTTCAAGGCAAGTCTGAGCTACATAGTGAGTTTATAACCTACCTGGACTGCAGCGTGAGACCCTGTCTCAAAAAAAAAAAAAAAAAAAAAAGGAAGAACAGCAAAGCGAAGTTTTCTCTTGAACTGCCATGAAGAATACCAATGAATAGCCAGAGAAAATAAAAAGAACTGACAATAAAATCACCAATGTCATTATGCACCACGACTATTAATTTGTATTCATACTCATTCTAAACTCCTTTCCACTTCTTAAAAAAGCTTTTCTATTAAAAGCTAATCTACCATAATTTGATATTGACATTTTCACTTTAATCTGTTTTATATTTTTATCTTCTTTTTCAGTACTGAGACAAAACCCAAGGCCTCTGTTCTGAGCTACATCCCCAGCTCTTTATATTATTTAACTGAGATAGGGATTCACTCTGTCATCAGTTTGCCTTGGCTGGGCTCAAACCTGAGATCCTCCAGTCTCAGCCATCCACCCTCTCAAGGAGTCTATACGTGTCTGGCATTGGAAGTCTGAATCCCTGAGCTCACTGTTCTCCTCCACCAGCTTTTCTAAAGATGCTAAGAGTAGCCAGCTAGCATCGTCATATTTTCTACTCTTCCAGAGTTCTCAAATATATTACATGTAGAATTAGCAAATGCATCATTCCTCACAAGTGGAGAGCCAGGACAAACTAAAAGAATCTAGTACCTGTATCATTTCAAAGAGTTCACACCATGAGCCATTAGTTCTCCCTACACTATTAGGAGGAGGGACCACAGCAACTTTGTGTCTCACAGAACTAGGTAGCCAACCCCAGAAATCACTAGATATCTTAGAGAAGACCACTGTGTGGTACCAAAATCTGTATTAGTTTGGATTCTTTCAAAAGGCAGAAATTATAAGAAACAGAAAATTATAACAAAACGATCTATTCAAAAGGCTAACAAATCCAAGGATAGAGACAGTCCAAGATGGTGGCCTGCATGTGTGACAGCTGGAGTGTCTGATGGCTGCTCAGCTGCAAAGTAGAACTCCCGTCCGGGACTGCAAGACAGCTGGTAAGGGTCTGCTGAAGATCTTGGTTGTAAGAAACAATGGTGAAGACCGGAGACTGAAGATCAGTGACTGAAGATTGGTGCAAGTCAAGACTGGAGCAAATCTGTGATAAAGATATACAGCATGTAGCAAGTTAATGTCTGTAGATAATTGCTAAGGCCAGAGCTTTCCCAGAGAAAGAAGCTGTCACAATCTTTCTTCTTTCTTCCTTTTATATAGTTCAAGTTCCAGTCGGGCCTCCCTCAACTGGGTTGGTGTTCTTCCCTTAATTCACGCTAGCCCACAAATCACTCACACTCTAAACCAGGGTGGTTCTCGACTGCCTAATCTAGGTGTAGCTCCCAAATACTAATCCAGGTGTGGTTCCTGATTAGTTGAAGTTGACATCATCTCTCCAATATCACAATCCACCCGTTATTGCCCAATGGGCCCTTGAACAGAGTGGCCATGGTGGCAGAGATGGAGATTATGTGTGGCCTCAACAACATGAACTTCCCCTCACCAAGGCCAACCTGGCTACAGCCACTACTGAATGCCTACTCTACCAACTGCACAGACCAACACTGTGTCCCCAATATGGCACGATTCCTTGGTGTGACCAGCTTACAACCTGGTAGCAGGTTGATTATACTGAGCCACTGCCACCATAGAAAGGACAGCATTTTGTCCTTACTGTGATACTTACTCAGGTTATGGATTTGCCTTTCCTGCACATAATGCTTCTGCCAGAACTACCATTCATGGACCTACAGGATGTCTCATCCATACTCATAGTATCCCCCATAGCAATGCATCTGACCAGGGAACATGTTTTATGGCTAAAAAAGTGCAGCAGTTGGCTCAAGCCCATGGAATTCACTGGTCTTACCATGTTCCTTATCATCCAGAAGCAGCTAGATGGAACGATGGAATGGCCTTCTGAAGACAGAATTACAGCACCAGCTAGGTGGTAATAACTTGGAGGTTTAGGAGCAAGGTTCTTCAGAAGGCTGTGCATGCTCTGAATCAGCAATCAATATATGGTACTACCTCCCCCATAGCCAGGATTCACAGGTCCCGGAATCAAGAGGTAAAGACAGGGATGGTACCACTCACCATCACCTCCAGTGACCCATTAATAAAATTTCTGCTTCCTGTCCCTACAACCTCATGCTCTGCTGGTCTAGACATCTTAGCTCCAGGAAGTGGAAGGCTTGTACCAGTAGGCACAGCAACAATTCCACTAATCTAGAAGTTGAGACTTCCCCCTGGTCATTTTGCCCTCCTTGTGCCACTGAACCAGCAAGCAAAAAAGGAAGTTACAGTGTTAGCAGAGGTGATTAATCTAGACTACCAAGGGGAAGTTAGACTAATACCCCATAATGGACTATGTTTGGACTGCAGGAGATCCTTTAGGGCGCCTCCTAGTCTTACCACATCCTGTTATTAAAGTCAATGGGAAACTAACACAACTCAATCCAGACAAGATGAAGGCCTAGAACTTCAGGAATGAAGGTAAGGGTTACACTACCAGGGAAAGAACCAAGACCTGCTGAGGTACTTGCTGAGAATTAAGGAAATACAGAATGGGTAGTAGAAGAAGGTAGTTATAAATACCAGCTACGACCAAGTAACCAGTTACTGAAACAAGGATTGTAACTAAATTTTCTCTCATTATGCTTATACACGTATATATATTTATAAATTGCCTTAATATTGGAATTTGCTAAGCTACACTCTAATATTAAGCAATTGAATGTCAGGAGAATAGGTATCCTCCAAAGAAGAACTCTGTTCTCTATTGTGGGTAGGAATGCATTGACTTCTATTTGTACACAGTGCTGTTGTGCTATGTTAGGCATAATTACTAACTTGGCTACTGTACTTGGGAATTAAGTATGGTTCAAGAAGATATGTCTGGCTGTCAAGTTGACAAAGGGTAGATTGTGACCATTCGAGAGATTATGTCAGCTTGAGCCAATCAGGAGTCACGCCTGGATTAGGGTTTGGGAACCAAGCTTAGATTGGGAATTGAGAACCAGCCTGGATCAGAGCATGAGTGATCTGTGGGCTAGGGAATGAGGGAAGAGCACCCACCCTGTTAAGAAAGGCCCAAATGGAACTCAAACTATATAAAAGGCAGAAAGAAAATTGTTCAGCTTCTTCCTCTCTGGGAGAGCTCTTGCCTTCACAATTGTCTACGGACACTGAGTTGCTACATGCCACAGACCTTTATCACAAATTTGCTCCAGTCTTGACTTGCACCAATCTTCAGTCACTGATCTTCAGTGTCTAGTCTTCATCACTGTTCTTCGAACAATCGAGACCTGCAGGAGACTCTCACCAGCTGTCCAGACTCAGATGGGAGTTCTACTTCACGCCTAAGCAGCCATCAGACACTCCAGCTCTCACACGTGCAGGCCACCATCTTGGACTCTCTATCCTTGAATTTGTAAGCCTTCCAAATAGATCCTTTTGTTATAATTTCTGCAAATTCTGCCTCTTGAAAGAACCCAAACTAACACACATCCAAATAAATTATATCCTACTAAGTATCTCCTCTAATACCTGTATTTTCAACCTTTCCTTCTTTCCAGGTTTTTTTTTTTTCCTTTTTCTTTTTCTCCACAGGTTTTTTTCTTCAACACAAACATGTTCTTGGTTATGCCTTGGAAGAAAGGCTACAAAACAGTCCTTGACTTCCAATTCCCTCACTCCCTGGTGTACCAAACCATAGCTTCTAGGTTTCATAGCTTGTTGAACTATAAAGGTTTCACAGCTTATTGAACTATAAATTCTGATTCAGCAGACTCTGAATTTCTAACAAGCCCCAGATCCTTTCAACAAAACTGGTTCATATGCCCAAGGCCCATAAGTATCCTTCCCTTCTCTTAGAGTCAGGCTTCTAAAGAGAAGTCATGTTAGCTACGCACACCTGTAATCCCAGCACTTTGGAAGCCTGAAGAGGAGGACTGCAAATTCAAGTACCAACCCTGTCAAAAAGACTAGAAGGATAGTTCAGTGGTTAAGCATCTTGGGTTCAATCCTTTATACCACACACAAACACTCATATACACACACACACACACACACACACACAGTCTTTAATATTCCTATTCCCAAACATCTTTCAATCCTTTTTAATGATCCTATAAATTTATAATATTATCATCCTAATTATATTGACTTGAAGGAGAATCACAGTAGCTAAACAGGGTGGGCAATACTAAAGGAAGAAGACTGATACTACATGAAGATCAAGTTAGATAAGGGTAAATCATCCTTAGGATTTTGAAGTTTGAACACAATGATAAATATGTGGTCAAATACTAGGGCTCACTACCTATTACTACCTAAACCACTACAAAACAACCAGCAACCAACTGTTAAAAACAAACTCACAGATCTTGGAAAACGCATACATGACAATATTACAGAATTAATGCCTTTTATGTATGGCATTATAGTTACATTAAAGGACAAAGGATTCAAAGTAAGAAAATCAATCAAAGTTATACCATTAATAGAAGAAAAAAATCATGTGATCATCTCAACTGACTCTCAAAATACTAAGGACACTTCTGGAACATAATAAATGACACTTATGAAAAATCTACAGCAAATACAATGTTAAGGGGCTGGAGGAATGGCTCAGCGGTTAAAGCACTTGAGCAAGCACTAAGCTAAGTGCTAAGTACCCAAGTTCCATTCCCCAGCACCACATCAGCTGGGTTTGGTGGCGCAGGCCTGGAATCCCAGCACTCGGGAGGCTGAGACAGGAGGATTGCCGTGCGTGAGTCCAAGGCCAGCCTGGGCTCTGAAGTGAATTCAGGACCAGCCTGGACCACAGAGTGAGGCCCTGTCTCAAAAAAAAAAAAAAAAAAAAAAAAAAAAAAAAAAAAAAAAAAAAAAAAAAAAAATGTTAATAACAAGAGACTTAAACTACATGCAGTGCTGCAGGTTTACAGTCTCAGCATTCAGAAGGGTGAGGCAGGAGGAATAAGAACTCAACAATTTATTAAGACAATAAAGATAGGCTGGGAATGTAGCTTAGACAAAGATTCTGTGTTCAATCCCAAGTACCACAAAAAGAACTCAAGGCCAGCTTGGACCACGTACTGAGTTCAAGGCTGGCGCAGACTCCATAGCAAGACCTGAAAAGCAAAACAAGGAAACAAAAAAAGTAAAGACTGAAAGCTTTCCACTTAACTAAGATGAGGAAAGAGAAAGTACCTTCTTTTACCACCACTGTTCGTCACTGTACTAGAACTTCTAAACACAACAACTAGAATAGAAAATAAAAGTACCTGAACTGTAAAGGCAAAAGCAGAATTATCTGCAGATAACATGATTCTATTTTTTTTTTAAATCCCAACAAACCCACAGCAAGGTATCAGAGTTAACAAATTCAGTAAAGCTACAGAATGTACAAGATTAACACATAAAAATCAGCTGTTTCTATCCACCAACTTACAACCCACAAAGGAAATTAAGAGAACAACTCTATTTTAAGAATAAGATACCTAGCAACAAAATGAACCAAAAAAGGGGCTAGAGGAATGTCACAGTGGCCAATGCACAAGCCCTAGGCCCTGAGTTCAATTTCCCAGCACCACATTAAGCAGTGCATGATGGCACACACCTGTAATCTCAGCACTCGGGAGGCTGAAACAGGAAGATTACCATGAGTCCAAGACTAGCTTGGGCTACTCAGGACCAGTCCGCTGGGCTACAGAGCAAGGCCCTGCTCAAAAAAAAAAAAAAAAAAAAAAAAAAAAAAAAAAAAAAAAAAAAAAAAAAAAAAAAAAAAAAAAAAAAAAAAAAAAAAAAAAAAAAAAAAAAAAATTAACCAAAAAGTGAAAGACATACATACTGAAGACCACAAAACACTGCTGAAAAAAATTAAAGAAAATCCAAAATAAAGTATCTCATGTTCACAGGTAGCAAAACTCAATATAGTAAAGATTATAATACTCCCCAAAAACATTACAGTTTAAGTAATCTCCATGAAAACCACATACTTTATATAAATGTATAAGCTGATCTTAAAATAGTTGTCAGGATGCTCTCAAATGTCTGTAATCTATTTTAAGTAATGGTATAACCTGGAGTTCCTTAGTACATGAAATGCATAGAAGGTAGAGAACTATGGATACCCTAAAAGAATTAAGTAGTTTTGGTTTATTTTTTTCCCCCTTGGTAGTACTGGAGATTAAAACGAGGGTATTTACGTTAAGCTACATGCCAGTGCCTTCCCATTTTTTGTGTTTGAGACAGGATCTTGCTATGTCACTAAATTCTTCCCAGACTAGGCTCAAACTTGTGACTTCCTGCCTTAGCTTTCCAGTGCCGGGATTATAGGCATGTTCTACCACACCCAGCTAGTCATGTCATTTTTACAGCAAAATCAATAAAGACACTTTGGGAAGGGGGAGGAAAGACTGTATATTTTCACAATCTTCACTGGCTATGGAATAGCATTAAGTAGTTTGTGACAACTAGATTCCTGAGTTACAAATGTTCTCCCAACATTAAAAACCACACAACATGCCAGGCAAGCACTCTGCCAATGAGCCACATCCCACCCTCCGGCTGTATCATTTAAACTAGGAATGCTTTTTTGTTAAATGAGCTCAGGGCTTCATAAACACTCAAGAAGCTCCTTAAACAACTACAGTGTCTTATTTGGGTGCAGTGAAGAAAAAAAGAAAAAGAATTTTACTATACCTTCTCATCCTTTTATGTTTAAGTAGTAAGCTTATCTAGTAAGTACAAGAGAAGTGAATTTGCATTGCAGGGTCTAAAATCTTCATTTCAACATTCCTTAGAAAATGATCTAACCATTCAAGTGCAATGCAGAGAAATTCAGAAAGTGCTTGTGCACATATGCAATAAATTGCTACACTTGATCCTAAAGTAACAAATAATAAAACCAACAGATCTTCAAATTTCTACTACTATGACATCATTTTAAATTGTACTGCCTTCAGTATAGCAAAAGAAGTCACCATACCCAATATCGGTAAGGGGTGGTTTATCTCTTCCTCTCTTATAACAAAGGAAAAGCTCTGGGCTTTTGAGACTTCCATAGTTCAAGTTTGCTTGGAGAGCTGACGGAGTGGCTTCAACACAGGTATAACCTTCAGGTACTGTTTCCCCAGCTGATTTGATAATAACAGCAATATCTGTAATTGGAGCTTTAGGTCCAGTTGTCTTAGTGTCTAAACGATTTATTTCTTGATCCAAAAGAGTAGATGTATCAGTGAGTCCTGCCACAACAAAGTAGTCTGTCACTCTTGGTCCTTTGTCTTCTATCATGACTGCTATTTTATTTCCTAAAAGAAAGATGGGGAGAAAAAGAAATCAATAGAGCAAAACACTTTATTGTAAATTACCAATATTAAAATTCTTTAAGACAAACATTATGTATGTATTGTGTGTGTGTGATATATATGGGAAAAGAATGAATACAAACAGAAAAATATATCTTTGATTAGCAATAATCAATCCCAGATAGATAATTTTTTTTTTGAGACAGGGTCTCACTCTGTAGTCCAGGCTGGTTCTGAACTCTCTATATAGCCCAGGCTGGCCTTAGACTCATGGCAATCCTCCTGCCTCAGCCTCCTAAGTGCTGGGATTAGTCATGTACCACTACACGACCCTGGGGAATTGAACCCAGGACACTGCACTTGCAAGGCAAGCACATTAACCACTGTGTCATTCCTCTAGTCACTCTAGCTGAATTTATAATCAAATTATAATTCTGTAGAAGGCTAATCGTCTAGTCAGCTTTCCCTCCCACACGCTATGCTAAGTTCATTTGTAACATAATTATGGTCATTTCATGTGCCTAACGCTCTATTAAGAACAATCAAATGTGAAGGGATAGGTTACTGGCATTTTCCTTTGAGCAAAATGTAATTACTGAACAGTATTCAGACCATTTTTTAAAAATCATTCTCTTGAAGTTGCAGAAGTCCTAAGGCTAAAACTTCACAATAAGCAAACTGACTGCATCATAGATTAATCATTAACACAGAAAAATAAGGGAAAAATGGGCTACAGGTATACCTTAGTGGTAGAGCATGGGCCTACTATGCACAAAGCCTCCGCATTCAATTTCCATCACCACCAAAATAAAAATGAACAGGTCTAATTAAAGCAGTTTCACAACAATCTAGTTAAGACTCCTGTTTATAACCAACAAACTTTATGTAAATACCACGTAAAACAATAAAGTAGTTTAGAAACCAGTATAAATGAGATGCGATTTAAAAACGTTTCAAATTTTTTACAGTAAAAGGCACATGCCATTGATTCCTCTCAAAATACTCCCCCCTTGCTTTTTGAACACGTGTTCCACCATTCCTGCCACTTTCTAAAGCACTTATGAAATTCTTACAAGAATATCTACTTGCACTGTTGTGACTGCCCTGATTTCCTGAATCAATTCAAAACGTTACCACGATCATTCTGTCTTCAGAGAAGAGACAGAAATCACATGGGGCCAGATCCTGGAGTAAGATGGATGAGCACACACTGCACTGTTATTATGAGCCTGCCTTTCCATAGTACAGCCGTCTGCAGTTGTATTCACCATATATTTTATCACACCTCCTAAAGGCACTCAACAAAAGCAAACTTCCAGAACTTCCCTGGAAAGTGACAAGATTGGGTATAAAAAGTGTTTGAAATGGGGCTGGAGGAATAGCTCAACTCTTCCAGGACTTGCACTAAATACCCGAGTTGATTCCTCAGCACCAATATAAGATGGGTGTGCTGGTGCATGCCTATAATCCTAGCACTCTGGAGGCTGAGGCAGGAGAATTGCTGTGAGCTGAAAGCCAGCCTGGGCTATATAGAGTTTAGAACCAGCCTGGACTACAGAGCGAGACTCTGTCTCAAAAGAATAAGAAAAAGTGTTTGAAGTGAAGAAAACTATTATAAGGAGAATTACTCCAAGGGAAATTAGTAGCCACGTGTATTTAACTGCACTACATTGTTAAGAAACTGACATGTTACCTACTATGCTAATGAGGCTCCTACAATACTTTTTAAAATGTAAACATTTACTGAGCTGGGTGTGGTGGCACATGCCTATAATCCTAGTACACTGGGAGGCTGAGGCAGAAGAACCACAAGTTTGAGCCCAGCTTGTGAAACTCAGCAAGACCCAGTCTTAAATAAATAATAAAAATGGGCTGCAGGTATGGCTCAGTCAAAGGTCCTGGGTTCTGGGTTCAAATTCCAATACAGCAATTAATTAATTGTATTTACTGCTAATAGTATTTCATTTACAAATACCAGTCACAGCACAAGAAACTACATTCAGAAAAATAAAATGAATATTAAGATGCTAGCCATCAGAAAAACAATTCCATTCTCAATAGCACAGCATAAAATAACATTCCTAGGAGTTGACCTAATCAAGGAAGTGAAGGACCTATATAAAAAAAAAAAACTACATTACATTGAAGAAAGAAGTTATAGGCGACATCAGAAAATGGAAAGGCATACCCTGCTCTCGGACAGGCAGAATTAATATAGTCAAAATGACTATACTGCCAAAACTGGTATGTAGATTCAATGCAATTCCCATCAAAATACCAACAAGATTTTTTCAAAGAACTTCAAACAATAATCCTTAAATTCATATGGAACCAAAAGAGACCAGGAATAGCCAAAGCAATCCTGAGTAACAAGACCAACGCAGAGGGCATTATAATACCGGACATCAGGCTCTACTATAAAGGAATAGACATAAAAACAACTTGGTACTGGTATAAAAACAAACAGCTAGACCAGTGGAACAGAATGAGGATGCAGAGACAAACCCAAATACCCTCAATAACTTAATCTTTGACAAAGGAGCCAAAAGCATACAGTGGAAAAAGGACAGCATGTTCAACAAATGGTGCTGGGAAAACTGGATATCCACATGCAAAAGAATCAATCCAGTCACACACTTGTCACCATGCACCAAAATCAAATCAAAGTGGATCAAAGACCTAGACATGAAAAGTGAAACACTGAACCTTCCAGAAGACAAATTAGGTAAATATCTAAAAGACATAGGTGTAGGCAAAGACTTTCTTAATAAGACACCAAAAGCAAAAGAAATTGTCCCCATTATTAACAAATGGGATCATGTCAAATTAAAAAGGTTCTGTACAGCAAAGGAAATTATCAACACTGTAAAAAGAGAACCAACAGACTGGGAAAAAAATATTCACCACCAACACCTCAGATAGGGGTCTCATAACCAGAATTTATAGGGAAATGAAGAAAAGTAAGCCCCCAAAATAAACGACCCTATTGAAAAGTGGGAAAAAGAAATGAAGAGGCAATTCACTCAGAAAGAAGTTCAAATGGCCAACAAATACATGAAAAGATGTTCAACATCCTTAGCCATAAGGGAAATGTATGTAAATCAAAACATCGCTAAGATACCATGTATCTCCAGAGAGATTGGTCTGTATCAACAACTCAAATAGCAATCAGTGCTGGCGAGGCTGTGAGGAGAAAGGAACCCTCCTGCACTGCTGGTGGGAATGTAAATTGGTACAATCGCTATGGAAAGCAGTATGGAGGTTTCTCAGAAGATTGGAAATAAATATCCCCTTCGATACAGTGATACCTCTTCTGGGAATATTCCCAAAAGAGTTAAAAACAGCACATAACAGAGATACATGTATACCCATGTTCACAGCAGCACAACTAACAACAGCTAAAATATGGAGGACACCAAAATACCCATCAACAGACCAATGGATACACAAACTGTGGTTATTTATACACAATGGAATACTATGCATCTACAAAGTCTGACAGCTGGGAGGCTTTTGTAAGCAAATGGAGGAAACTTGAAATCAACATGCTTAGTGAAGTGAGTCAGAAGCAGAAGGTGAAATACTGAATGGTCTCTCTGATATGAGAAACCCAGATCCCAGATCACAATTATCGCACAGAACTTAAAGTGAAAAATAAAGGGAACGGGGTGGGGGGTGGGTTGTGGGAGTGGGTAGGAGCTGGATTGAAAGGAAAGCGGGAAAGATCCTGTTACCTTGACTAGATATGTATGTGCACAAAATGCCCAAAACCAATGTAAACCTTAAATTTTGCACTTATACATATCAATAAAATGGTGGGAAAAAAGAAAAACACCATTATCATTGTGAGATCCTGTAAAAAAATAAATAATAAAAAATAAATAAAAAAGATGCTGGCCAACTGCAGTGACACAGGCCTCTCTAATTACAGCACTGACGAAGCTGAGACAGGAAGACGGCTGTGAATTTGAGGCCAGCCTAGGTCACATAGTGAGTTCAGAACCAGAATAGCCTAGACTTCAGAGCAAGACTCTATCTCAAAAAAAGAGAAAAAAAGAGGTTGGGTCCAGTAGCATAGACATGCCATTCCACCATTCTGGGAGTTGAGGCAGAAAGAACACAAGTTAGAGCCCACTCTGGGCAACTTACCAACTTACTGAGACACTGTACTTTTTTTTTTTTTTTTTTGAGAAAGAGTCTCACTCTGTAGTCTAGGCTAGCCTTAAACTCATGGCAATCTTCCTGACTCAGCCTCCCAAATACTAGAATTACAGGCATGTACCACCACAACCAGCTTATATGATGCTAAGGGAATCTAACTCAGGTACTTTACCCACTCTAGCCCAAGAGCCTGTCTTGAATAAAAATTAAAAATGGGTATATATTTCAGTGCAAAAGCTCTATATTCAAGCCTCAGTACCGCCCCCCCCCCCCACACACACACACAGAGACTTAGCTTCTACATAGTAGAAACCTAGAGAATATAAATGTTACTTAAGTTAAGACTTCATGTATGTATGATACAGGGGATTGAACTCAAGGCCTCACGTAAGTGCTATGCCATTGAGCTGCTTCTACAGTCCTTTTCTCATTTTATTTATTGAGACATAGTGTCACTAATTTGCTTAGGCTAGCTCAAACCTGTGCTCTTTCCTTATGCTCAGCAGCTGAAATCACAAGCATGTACCATCACAGCTGGCAAGTCAAGGTCTATTATCTTTTAAGTCAACATCTCTAAAATTAATTCTCCTCAAGTTCTAAGTATTTCCGTGAATTCCATGTATTTTATAAAAATAATTTTGAGATCTCATTTACAGAGGCAATACAATACACATATTTAAAACATACAATCTGTACTTAAAGTACAGAAAAATATATGCCTGTGAAAACACCACCACAATCAAGCCAGTGAATACAGCTGCGCACATGCAGCACATGCCTGCTATCCTAGCCTGTTAGGGAGTGTACTGCAGGTTCAAGCCTAGCCATAACAACTGAGATACTCTCAAAATAAATAAAGGGCTGCAGATGAGCTCAGGACTAAGGACCTGGGCTCAATCCTAGCAAACAAGAAAAAAAGAGAAAGAGAAACATAAAATATAAATAAAAAATGAAAAGAATATACAGATGACAGAAAAAAAGAAGTAAACCTTGTAGTCATGGAAAGGAAATCTTGGAATGGGGAAGAAGGAAGGGCAGAAAGGGGAAGCAAAAATTATTAAGATGTGTTATGTATATGGAAAATTCCTCCAAAATGAATACAATTGTCATTTATTACAAACACATATAACAGAATAAAACATTTAAAGATAGTGAACATATCCATCAATAATCAAAATTTTCTTCTACCTCTCCATTATCTCTCCTCCCTAGGCAACAAGTGATCTGCTTTCTGCCACTATACACTAGTCTCCACAATTTATATAACTGGAATAATTAGTCTTCTTTCTGGGTTTGCTTTTTTTCACTGATTATAATTATTTTGCGATTCATCAACATTGTTCCTTCTATCAATAGTACATTCCTCCTTATTGATGAGTAGTATTTACCTGTATGAATTACTGTAATAGTTTAATCTAGTCACCAGCAATATTAACTAATAGAGACATTTGGGCTATTTCCAGCTTGAAGCTACTGCAAATAAAGCTCCCTATACAAGTCTTAAGAACATACATTTTCATCTATTTCGGATAATTTCATAGAATGAAATGGCTGAGTTACCTGGTAAGTACATGTGGCTTTGAAAAACGCCAGTTTACTTGAATGAGTGTAACATCTTACATCCCTCCTAGCAACACATGAAAGCACCAGTCATTTCACATCCTTTTCAACACTTTATATAACCAACTTTTTAAATTTAGACATTCCAAATTCTACATGCCTACATAATAGATACATAGTAATATCAAACTGTGGTTTCAATCTGCACCGTTCTGAATACCAAGATGCTAAACACCTTTTCTCATACAACCAAGTACCACAATCAACAGCACACTGCACATATGGCATTCCCTAAGATTGTGTGACTTAGCAACTTTGCAGCCATCTCAGTTTATAAGAATACAATGTTATGATCCTTGCTGAATTACAAAATCACCTGCTCACATATTCTTAGACCTCTTCTCTGCTAAAAAACTATATACATAACTTACATTTCTCCTTTTATATACTTATTTTTCATGTACACATCTTCCTGGGTGAAGTTTCTGCTCAAATCTTTTGACCATTTTTTAACTGACTGTTTTCTCCTTTATTTAGTTTTGTGAGTTATTTGTATTATAAAAATAAGTCATTTATCAGGCATACGCTAAAAATATTTTCTCCTAGTATGTGGCTTATCTTTTTATTCACCTGTGTCTTTTGAAAATCAGAGATATTTTATATGTGAAGATCAACTTATCAATGTGATATTTTATGACTCATGCTATGGTGGTATTATATTTAAGAAATCACCTAATCGAAGTCCGTTAAACCATGGGAGTCTTCTAATAGAGGCTTCATTTCCTTTTTAAAGTTATTCACCTATGCTGGTGAGTGGAGCATTAGCAAATCCTATACCACCCCCACCACTGGAACTTCCCTAAGTATAGGTTTTTACCGGCCAGTACAGTTGACTAGAGACAAACAGAATGAGTGGGGACAAGGGATAAAGGTCACATCACAGAAACCGACTTGCCCCTGAACCCATACCCTAGATCTTATCAGGAAGACTGTATATCCTGCCAATAGTTAAAAAAAGAAAAAAAAAAAAACAAAAAACAAAAACGGGGGCAGGAAGGAACGTACAATTCTCAATTTAGGGATTTACAAATCACTATCCACAATACTTTCTGTGTGCATTTCTCTCTGCCTGTATGTAGAGAAAACACCTCTTTCTGCAATAAGATAACTAAAGCTTCATATTTTTTTCCTCCACACCTCCCATGTCCAGCCCTTGTTTGGACAGGTGACCACCTGTGAATCATTTCTCACAGTTTCGCCAAATGGTGCTGGTTATGAATGAGTTGAGCAGGAAGCCAGGGGGCTCTTAGGTATCCCTCACGACAAAGCTGAACTGGCTTTCAGCTCTCCTCACTCACCCTCACACCCATTCAGAAAAACACCTGGGCTTGGCCATTAGAGTAAAGTCTCTCAGGCAATACACATTTCTGCAGATTTGGGGCAGGTCTCATCTGCTGACAAACTAAAAAAACTGAACAGGGAACCACAGCTAGCAACTCAACGGCTCTTCTCTCCTCTCCCATATCTGATGAATACCAACACCACAGTACAAGGGAAAATACTACTTGTCCAAATAACACAGTGAAAAATTCTGCACTCATCTCAATTGTTCTTTACTTGGTTCATACACTTAATGGTGGCATATGAGCTTGTTTTTCACTGTATGTCCAATAACTGCCTTGCTGGTGGATCACTGACAATACTATCATTATTTTCCTCGCTGAAAAGGGTAGATCAGAAAAACATCAAGTTAGTTACTACGAAAAACAAAAAATGAAAACTGAGTAGAAGCCGAAAACAGGCCTAAATGTAAAACTATAAATAATACCAAGTAAAGACATAATCTAATTGAAGAAATCTTTGCAGTAGAGACAGAATTTTTTAACCCTAACTAACTGATAGTCCTCAGCAATTGAACAATGAGAAAACAGGCAATAGGATACCTGCAGAAAAGTCTAACTCACCAGAAGCTGAGAAAAGTCTAATTCACCAGAAGCTGATAGCATGGGCCCTGAAATACTGAAACATACAAGAAAGGAAGTAAAAATAAATAAATAAATAAATAAAAACACAAGTGGACCAAGCAGTCAATCAGTTCAAACAATACATAAACAAATGCAACATATGTTTAGCAAGCTTGAAGAGGAGCTTACTAGACAATTAATGGTCCTAATGGATAAATATATGAATGAATTTCTAAAACAAAAACAAAAAAGCTGATTGAGGTAAATAAGGCAATGCAAGACATGAAGAAACACTTTCATGCAGAACTAGAAAAATTGAAATTAAGCTGACATTTGAGATATGAAAACTCCAACTGAAAGCATTGGAAACTGGCTCAAACACCGTGAGGACAGAATATCAGACCTAGAGTGGTCAACGAATTAAATGATGTAATCAGGGATATCCTAAAAACAAGTCAGTAATGTAGCTAGATAGAACAGCTGGATAACCACGAGAACCATCCTCAGAATTACAGGTCTAAGAGAAAGCCCAGAGGACAATAATAAAAAGGTATCAAGAATTTATTCACTGAAACTGTAGCAGAAATTTTCCCAAATCTGGGAAATGAAATTAATACTGAGGTACCAAAGGCATATGGACCTCCAAATAACCATGAGCAGGTCACATTACAATCAAATTCAACACAGAGAGACAATTTTTTTTTTTAAGACAGGGTCTCACTCTGTAATCCAGGCTGGTCCTGAACTCACTATGTAGCCCAGGCTGGCCTTGGACTCATGGCAACTCTCCTGCCTCAGCCTCAGAGTGCTGGGATTACAGGCATGCATCACTATGCCAAACTTTATGAGGTGCTTGCAAATCCGGGCCTTGAATTTACAAATGCATTAACTGGTGTGCCATTCCTCTAGCTCTCAACAAGAATCTTAAAATCATTAGAGAAAAACAAATATCCTATAAAGAAAGCCCATCTCAATAACTCTGGATTTTTTAACACAAAGGCTAAGAGAGCCTGGAATGAAAGTCTTTAAGCTCTAAAAGAAAAGCAAGTGACAATCCAGGCTGTTACAGCTAACAAAATTATCCCACAAAATTAAAAAAGTAGAATTTTTCATTTCAAAGAAACCCTAAAGAAACTACTAGACAAGTATTGCAGAAAATTGTTAAAGGAGTGACGTCCTCAAAGCCCTAAAAGATAATAACTTTGAACCAAGACTCCTGTACCCAGCAAAAATATCGTTTAAAGTTGACAATTAGAAGCTAGAGGGATAGCTCAGCAGTTAAAGAAAGCACTTGGCTAGCAAGTGCTACATCAAGCACTAGGTACTTGAGTTCAAGTCCCTAGTACCACGTAAGCCAGGCATGGTGGCCCACACCTGTAATCCCAGCACTGAGGCAGTAGGATTGCTATGAGTCCAAGGCCAGCTTAGGTTCCATAGTGAGCTCAGGACCAGTCTTGGCTACAAAGAGATAATAAAATAAAAACCTTTCACAACAAAGAAACTGTAAAATTTATGACAACCAAACCATCATAACAAAGAATTTTCAAAGGTCTGTGGACAGGGAAATAGAGAACAACCACAACAAAGAACACGGGGGCAGGTTTATCCTTAATAGAATATCTAAAAAGTAAACAAAAAGTGGAATATTCACAGGGTTACAAAATGGTAAGACCTAGGACACACATTATCAATTATAACCCTAAATGCTAACGGCCTCAACTCCCCAATCAAAAGACACAGATTGGCTAACTGCATTAAAAAATACAATCCAACCATATATTGTTTGCAAGAGGCACATTAGAAGCATGAAGATAAATACAGACTCAAAATGAAAGGCTTGAGTACTACATTCCACACAGCTAGGGGACAAAAAAAGCAGGGGTAGCGATACTCTTGGCTGACAAAGTGGACTTTAAGCCAAAACTGATCCAAAAAGACAAAGAAGATCACTTCATTCTTGTAAAGGGAACAATCCAGCAAGAGGAACTGACAGTCATAAACATTATGCCCTGAACAATGGTGTACTCAACTACCCAGAAAAAAGCTACTGGACTTCAAAAAACACATAAACCCCAATGCTGTAACAGTGGGGGACTTTATTACCCCTCTATCCCAAAAGTACAGGTCAACTAGACACAAAATTAACAAAGAATAACAGATCTGAACTACAGCGTAGAAGAAATGGATCTTACAGACATATACAAATCTTTAATCCAACAAAAACAGGATACACATTTTTCTTGGCCACCCATGGAACATTCTCCAAAACAGACCACATCCTAGGCCACAAAACAAGCTTAAATACATGAAAATTAATATAATCCCATGTACCCTGTCAGATTATAGTGGAATAAAAGTAGAAATAAACTACAAAACCAAAGATACAACTCAAACAAATGGAAACCTAACAGCACTCTTCTAAATAAACACTGAGTTACAGAAGAAATCAAATAATTAAAAAGTTCACAGAGACAATCAACAATGGCAGCACATTGCAACACAACCTCTGGGACACATGAAGGCAGTGTTAAGAAGAAAATTCAGGGGCTGGAGGAATGGCTCCGCGGTTATAGCACTTGCCTCACAAGCGCTAAGTACCCAAGTTGGAATTCTCCAGCACCACATAACCCAGGTGTGGTGGCACATGCCCGTAATACCAGAACTCAGGAGGCTGAGACAGGATTGTGATGAGTCCAAGACCAGCCTATGCTCCATAGTGAGTTCAGGACTAGCCTGG
>PVKB01004548.1:21460-59559 GCA_004027205.1 Ctenodactylus gundi
AAAAAAAAAAAAAAAAAAAAAAAAAAAAAAAAAAAAAAAAAAAAAAAAAAAAAAAAAAAAAAAAAAAAAAAAAAAAAAAAAAAAAAAAAAAAAAAAAAAAAAAAAAAAAAAAAAAAAAAAAAAAAAAAAAAAAAAAAAAAAAAAAAAAAAAAAAAAAAAAAAAAAAAAAAAAAAAAAAAAAAAAAAAAAAAAAAAGACCGTCTCAGAAAAAAAAAGAGGAAACTTCATTTTCATAAATGCACACACAAAAAGGTCTGACCAAGCCCAAATAAATAATCTAACTTCACAACTCAACGCACTAGATAAACAAAACCAAACCAAACCCAAACCTTATAGAAGAAATGAAATCACAAAGATCAAAGTACAAATCAATGTAATAGAAAACAAATATATATACAAAAAATAAATGAAACAAAAAGGTGATTTTTTTGGAGAAAAAAAGCAAGATTGATAAAACCCTTGCTAAACTCACACACAAAAAAGAGAAACTCTACATCAACACAATCATGGATTTAAAAAAAAAAAGGGCAAAATTACAACAAATAACAAGGAAATCCAAAGGATAAGATGAAGCTACTTTTAAAATTTGTACTCCAATAAATTTAAAAATCTAAAAGAAAATGGATGAGTTCCTCAATATATACCAAATCTGAATGAAGAAATTAAACATCTGAACAGGCCAATATCCACCTATGAAATCAAGGAAGTAATGAAAACAGTTCCAACCAAGAAGAGTCCAGGACCTGATGGGACTCCCAGAATTATATTAAAAATTTAGGAAAGATTTAGTACCAGTGCTCACCAAAGTTTTTCAAGAAATTGAAAAGGAAGAAAATTGCCCATTTCTTGAAGCAAGCATAACTCTAATTCCAAAACCAGACAAAGACCCCCACCCCACCCCAAAAAAACTAAGGCCCATATCCCTAATGAATACAGATGCCAAAATATTCAACAAAATCCTTGCCTATAGAATGCAGTAAATCATAAAGATGATTATACACCATGATCAAGTGAGCTTCATCCCAAATATGCATGGATGGTTCAACATATGCAAATCAATAAATGTAATACATCACTTTAACAGATGCAAAGATAAAAATCATATGATTATCTCAAAAGATACAGTAAAAGTTATTTAACAAAATCGAACACCCATTTATGATAAAGACTCTGAAAAAAAGAATAGAGGAACCCTACCTGAACATGATTCAAGCTGCTTAAAACAGCACCTCAGCCAATATAATCCTAAATGGAGAAAGACTGAAAGCAATCACACTAAGTCAGGTCATAAAATCAACACCCACAAATCAATAGCATTCCTATATACATCATTAACAAATCCAAACAGAAAGAAATCAAGAAAATAACCCCCTTCACAACAGCAACAAAATAAATAAATAAAATACTTAGGAATAAACCTCACCAAAGAGGTGAAAGACCCATACAAAGAAAACTGCAAACCCTTAAAGAAAGAGACTGAAGAGGACTTTAGAATATGGAAAGACACCCCATGTTCCTAAACACGAAGAACTAATATTGTCAAAATGGCCACACTCCCAAAGCTACTATACAGATTCAATGCAATACCTATCAAAATACCAACTATCTTCTTCACAGAACTAGAAAAAACAACCTTAAAATTTATATGGAATCAGAAAAGACCCAGAATCTCTAAAACAATTCTAAGTAACAAGGGTAAAGCTGGAGGAATCATAATTCCAGGCTTTAAAAGAATACTACAAAGCAACAGTAAGTAAATCTACATGGTTCTGGTATAAGAACAGACAAGAGGACCAGTGGAACAGAACTGAGGATACTGAAACAAACCCAAACACCCTTAGACAACTGATCTTCAACAAAGGCACCACAACAATCCACTATAGAAAAGACAGCATCTTCAAAAAATGGTGCTGGCAAAACTGGATCTCCACATGCAGGAGAATGAATCTAGACCTGTTACCACATACTAAAATCAGATCAAAATGGATCAAAGAACTGGACATCAAAACAGAAACACTGAACTTACTGGAAGAAAAAAAAAATAGGTAAAACCCTAAAATATATAGAGATGGGAAAGGATTTTCTGAACAGATCACCAACTGCACAAGAAATCTCAGCAAGAATCAACAAATGGGAGTACGTTAAATTAAAAAGCTTTTGCACTGCGAAAGAAACAGCAAGGTAAAGAGACAACCCACAGAGTGGGAAAAGATATTCACCAGTAATACTTCAAACAAAGGATTAATATCTAGAATATACAATGAAATGAAAAACATATAACTCCCTTAAACAATCCCATCAATAAGTGGACAGGTAAAATGAAAACTTCACAGAAGTACAAACAGCCAACAAGCGTACAAAAAAGTCTTCATCACTGGCCATCAAAGAAATGCAAATAAAAGCAACGTTGATGTTTCACCTCACTCCTGTGAGAACGGCCTACATCAAGAACTCAAAAAACAATTGTTGGGAAGGGTGCAGAAAGAAAGGAACTCTACTCCGCTGCTGGTGGGAACGCAATCTGATACAATCATTATGGAAAGCAATCTGGAGATTCCTTAGAAAGCTGAGAATGGAAATTCTATTTGATCCAGCTACTGCTCTACTGGGCATATTCCCAGTAGAAAAGTCAACATACCAAAAAGACACATGCACAGACATGTTTATAGCGGCACAATTCATAATAGCCAAATCCTGGAAACAACCTACCTGCCCAGCTATACAGGATTGGTTAAAGAAGGTGTGGTATACACAATGGAATACTATGCAGCCATAAAGACAGACAAGTATGAAGCATCTGAACAAAGACAGGCCACCTAGAAGCAATAATGCTCAGTGAAATAGACCAAGCATAAAAGACTGCCTATAAATGAGTGTCCCTCTTATGAAATGCACAAAAATAACAACATAACAAGGCCCTAACATGAATGACAAGGTAGAAAGAGAGGCAATGGTCAGATAGGAAAGAGGTGAACCTCTGAAAAGGGGTGGATACAGATGTTCATTAATTCCCCAAACCACACCCATGGTTCTAATGTGTTACAGAATTTGGAATTCATGTGTTTACCAAAAAAAAAAAGTTAAAATTTATGCCATGTGAATTTGTTTTACCACAATAAAATTATTTTTTAAATGAATAAATAAAACACCCAAAGCACGAGATGTAACACCCAGAATTAACAAATGGGACTATCTGAAATTAAAAAGCTTATGCACAGCAAAGGAAACAATCAATAGAGTGAAGACAGCACCCACAGAATGGGAAAAAAATATCCGCCATCTACTCTTCAGAGAGAAGACTATTAAGAATATACAAAAAAAAAAAAAACCTAAAACATGTGGACCTACCAAAATAAAGGACTCAATCAAAAAAAGGGAATCTGAAATGAATAAATTGTTCTCAGAAGAAGTCATCCAAATGGCCAATAAATACATTTAAAAATGCCCAACATCTTTAGCCATCAGAGAACTGCAAATTAAAACAACACTAAGGTTCCATTTAATGCCAGTAAGAATAGCTGCTATTAATAACTCAAAGAACAACAACTGATGGTAAAGCTGTTAGGAAAAAGGAACCTTCCTATGTTGTTGGCAGGACTGCAAACTGGTACAACCAATATGGAAAGCAGTGTGGGGGATTCCTCAGAAAACCAAACATTGATAGTCCATTTGATTCAGCTAAATCTCTTCTGATTATCTTTCCAAAACAGTTCAAGTGATCATACTGTAGCAATATAGACATACCCATGTTTATAACAGCGCAATTTATAATAGCCAAATCTTCAAAGAATCCAATATACTCAAATACAGGTGACTGGATAAAGAACATGTAGTATACATATACAATGGAGTATTACTTTGCCATTAAGAGTAACAAATCTGGGTCATTTGTAGATAAATGGTTGCACCTTGAGAACATTATGCTCAGCAAAATGAATCAGACCCAGAAAGTTAAGTATCATATGGTCTCTCTAATATGAAAAGACTAAACCATATAAACTGTTAGTAAAAGATACAGAAGAAATAAGAAGATGGACACTGTGGAAAAGAAAGGAAAAGTGGCAGGGTGAGAGGATAGGAAGGGGAAATGATTTGTAAATAAAAAATAATTAAAATATAAAAAAGTGAAAAAGGGCTGGAGAAGTAGTTCAGTGGCAAGGTGCTTCAATGAAATGTGTAAGGCCCAAGGTTCGTTCCTCAGTCAGAAAAAAAAAAAAGCTTTTAAGCAAAATAAAAGTATTTGCAAAAATGAACTCGGTGAACTAAGTTTAATACTTTTCTTTTTCATTTATATCAAAGATAATCTGATAAGCCTCACATCACTTTATGGTTAAAATGGTATACATTCCAATAAGTAAATTCATCAAAATCAAAAAACACTACTACTAAGTTTTAGATCTGGAATGTCCTCCAAAAGCCTCATGTATTTGGATGTTGTGGATTATCTACAGATGTCATGTGCGGTTAGAAAGTGGAGCCTGGTCTGAAAGGTGGACTATGGAGTCCGTGGCCTAGAAGGATTTACTCTTAACTCAGCTTCTCGCCAGTGTCTAGTCCTTCCTGGGGATGCTGCAAGCAGCTGTTCTCCACCAGACCCTTCCACCCTTGCCGGCCACGCACAGATGGACGGAGACCTCCTGAAACTGCATACCAAAATTAACCTTTCCTCATAATTCATAAAACTGAAATGCAATTCACACAATTTCTCTTGACGCAATAAAAAGGTTTTTTTAAGCTTCAAAAATACCTGTGTTCCTTGGTGCCTCAAACTGTGCAAAAGGAAAAAAATTTTGTTTAAACCACAAAGAGAGTACAGTTTCATCAAAGTTGTTTACTACAATTAAGCAATATAAAACAGAAGCTTAGTAATTCCCTTTGGACAGATAAAGAATAACTGCAGTCAAGCTTGCTGAGTCAGGGAAGCACAGAATTGAAGCACTTCAGATAAAATCGGTTCTTTCAGAACACAAAGCAACGTAATTCTTTGTTATATCTACCAATGATAAGTTTTGCAAGCATGTTGTGAAAAGTTCCAAATACAAATGCCTAAAGGAGATCAGGAAGGATAAATCCTAAGAATTACAGAACATAGGCAGCCCACCAATAATTAAATGCCAAACAAACTAGGAAAATCCAGAATTTCTTTCTCTCTCTTTTTTTCCCTCTTTTTTTATGGTTCTGGGATTGAATCTAGGGCCTTTGCAATGAGCTGCAGCCTAGACCTTCACTGATTTTTGAGACAGGGTTTCTCTAAGTTTTTGCCATTTTAAAAAGAAAAACCAGAAACCAGACTCTCTCATGTAAATCTCCAAGTTTTAAAATATTAGTAGTTGCTGAGCATGCTGGCACAGGCCTGTAAGTCTCAGAATTCTGAGAGGTTGTGGCAGGAAGATCGAAAGTTTGAGCCCAGCGTGGGTACCACGGTAACTCAGCAAGACCCAGTCTCAGAATCAAAAAAAAAAAAAAAAAAAAAAAAAAAAAAAAAAAAAAAAAAAAAAAAAAAAAAAAAAAAAAAAAAAAAAAAAAAAAAAAAGTGTTAGAGATGTAGCTCAATGTGAAGGCCCTGGACTCAAAACTCAGTACTAACAAAATTAATTAAAATAAATATTAGTAATAAATTTAATTCTTAAAATTTAAAAGTCTAAACACAACACAAAAGCAGAGAATATTTACTCTAAAAGTTAAGTCTGGGCTAAGTCCAATGGCACAGGCCTGTAATCCCAGCACTCTAGGAATCAGATGCAGGAGGGCCACGAATTCAAGCCCATCCCAGGAAACTCAGCAACTCAAAAAACTCTGCCTCAAAATCAAAAACAAAAATACATGGGCTGTGACAGGAGAACAGGATAGGACTGACAGGCAGGAGCAGTACAAGATACCTGTTCCAGCAGCCAAGGAAACAATATGGCTCCCCAACCCTCATGGCACCTCACGCCCTGGGAAAGAGCCAAGAACAAACCATCATGCTGAGAAGAAACTCCCCACTCCCTTCCTTATTTTCAAACGACATTAAATGTAGCAATAGGTCAAGAGTCCATTTTTTACAGCTACAACTGGCTCACTACAAAAAAAAAAAAAAAAAAAAAAACTGCTGCAAACACAAACAGATAAAAACTTTATAGTGAAGAGCTAGTTCATTTCAAGGAGACTCCAAGCCATCACAACCCTCCCAAGCTTCCCCAGACAGCTTTCTCTCTCCTCTCTTACTCTTTTTTTTGTTTACCTCTTATTCTCACTGTCCACAATGAACTTCCACTTGCTCTGACTCTTCCTTGAACTCTGAATTGTATTATTTATAATCAAATTGAGAATCCCTGAGCCCAGGCAACTGAGGAACCACAGATGGCTAACAGGCTGGGGATGTAGCTCAATATGAAAGTCCTGGAACTGTTCTCCAGTACAATTAAAAAAAAAAAAAAAAACTGGACTGGGTCTGGAAGAATGGCACAGCAAAAGCACAAGGCCCTGAGTTTGATTCCCCAGCACCATATGAGCCAGGTATGGTGGCGCATGCCAGTAATCCCTGCACCTGGGCGACTGAGACAGGAGAACTGCCCTAAATCCAAGGCCAGCCTGGGTTACAAAAGAGATACTGACAGTTGGGAGACTGAGGCTGAAGACTACTGTGAGTTCAAATGCAAGCCTGGACTACACAGTGAGTTTAGGACCATTACAGTCTGCAGAGACTGTGCCTCAATAATTAATAGATAAATAAAATATTGGTTCATTAATTGTAATAAAAGTACCCCACTAATAAAATATAACAGGAAAAAATGGTTCTGAGATATAAAGAACTCTATCTTCTCGTTTTTCTTTAAGTCTGAAACTGCTATAAATCCTATTTTTTTAAAGGTAAAAGAATGCAAAAGATGCAACACACAAACTGTAACCATAAGAAAGCTTGAGTGGCCACATTAATAATAAAAGAAGACTTTAAGGATAAAGAAAAATATTTCATAATAATAATAATAAAAAGATAAATTCTTACCAGACCTGGTAGCACTGAGATGCTGAGCTGCTCAAGTCAAGCTTGCAAATTTAGCTCAGCCCGAGCAACTTGGTGACTTAGCAAGTCCACCTCAAATCAAAACTAAACTATGAGCTGAAGTTAAAGCTTTAAGTGAAGGGATCTCCAGCATCACAATCAATAGAATAAAATAACAATTTTTAGACTGGGGGAGTAGCTTAGTGATTCTAGTACTTGCCTAACCTGTTCAAGGCCCTGGGTTAAACCACCAGTAACCACATAAAAATTATTCAAGCATCACAGCACATGCCTGTATATCCAGCACTTGGGGGGGAGAGGCAGGGCTACTGCTGTGAGGCTGAGGCGAGCCTGGGCTACATAGTGAGTTCAGGACCAGTCAGGACTATAAAAGACCTTATTTCAAAATAAAAAAAAAAATCTTAAAGATGTAATAATCCTAAATTTGAATATTCCTAACTGTGACTACAGAGTATCAAAGTACATGAAGCATAAACAAACCTGAAAAGAAAAATAAACCCACAATTACACAGTTCAACATTTATCATTCATTTAATAATTCATTTATAAAGAAAATCATAATTAATATGGATATGACAATACAAGTTCAATCCCCAGTACCACACACACACACACACACACACACACACACACACACACAAAAGATTGTAGGAGCTGCAAGAATGGCACAGCGGTTAAAGCACTTGCCTGGCCCCGAGTTTAATTCCCCAGCACCACATGAAGCCGGGCGTGGTGGCGTATGCCTGTAATCTCAGCACTTGGGAGGCTGAGGCAGGAGAATTGCTGTGAGTCCAAGGCCAGCTGGGCTACATAGTGAGTTCAGGACCAGCCTGGGCTATACAGTGAGACCCTAACTCAAAATAATAACAATAATAATAATAAAGATTGTAAATTCAAGCCCATAACAGGCAACTTGGTGATATAGCAAGAAGCTATCTCAGAATTAAATAAATAAATGAATTTTTTAAAAAAAGTCTTGGGATAAATGTCAGGGCCCTCAGTTTAATCCCAATAGGGAAAAGAAGCACTAAAGCCTGAATTAAATCTAAAAGACTAGGGGCTGAATGGCTCAAGGGTTACAGTGGTTGCCTACCAAGCACTAAATCAAGCTCCAAGTACCTGAATTCAGTTCCCCAGCACACTACACAAACTGTGCATGGTGGCATGTGCCTGTAATCCCAGCACTGGGGAGGCTGAGACAAGAGGATTGCCTTGAACACAAGACCAGCCTGGGCACCATCCTGAGTTCAGGATCACCCTGGGCTACAGATTGAGACCCTGTCTCAAATAAGTAAGTAAATATAAAAGAATATAAATTTTTATAAAAAACATATTCTCTCCCCTGATTATATAACAGAATTAGTTTTAAAATCATTAATAAAGGGGCTGAAGGAAAGACACAGCAGTTAAAGAGCTTGCCCTGCAAGTGCAAGGCCCTGAATTCAATTCCCCAGTGCCAAGGAAACTGGACACAGTAGCACATGCCTGTAATTCCAACACTACTGAGGTGTGGCAGGAGAATTTCTCTAAGTCTAAGGCTAGCCTACATAGTGAGTTCAAAACCAGCCTGGGCTAAAGTGAGAATCTGCCTCAACAAATAAATAAATAAATAAATAAATAAATAAATAAAAATTTTAAAGTCATTAATAAAAAGATACTGAAAATTTTTCCATGTATTCAGAAATTAAACAATCCTCTTCTAAATAACTCATAAACCAAGAAGTTCCACAAGAGCAAAGCAGAAATATTACAATTCCAGATTTCAAGTTACATTACTAAACCACAGTGATTTAAAAAAAAACTAGCATAGTACTGGCACAAAAATAGACATCTCTATCAAATGAACAGAAATGAGGATGCAGATCTTTAACTGATCTCTAAAATGCTGGAGAAAACAATAGTCTCATTAACACATGGTGCTAGGAAAACTGGCACCATTTGTTAAATAGTGCATCCTGCATCCTGAACTAAAATTAAATCAAAGTGGATGAAAGACCTGGATATTAAAATGAAAACACTGAATCTGCTAGAAGATAAAATAGGTAAAACTCTTGAAGATATAGGCATAAGCAAGAACCTTCAGAACAAAATCTCCCTGCACATAAATTAATACCCAAATACCAATAAATAGGATTATATAGAACTAAAAAGCTTCTGCCAGGCCCAGCAGCACAAACCTGTAATCCCAGCACTTTGGGAGGCTGGGAAGGAGGACCACAGTTCAAAGCCAGGGTAACTTTAAATGGCTCAGGGAGAAGCTAACTCAAAAATCAAAACTGAAAATGGGGGCGGGGGGGGGGGGTGCTGGGGATGTAGCTCAGTGTGAAGGTCCTGGGCCTGATTCCCAGTACCACAAAACAAATAAATATTTTAAGTATAAGTAAACAAACAGATAGCTCCTACAGCGAAGGAAACACCCAACAGAGTGAAGAGACAACCGAAACAATACGAAAAATATTTTTCTAGCTTACTCCTCAGATATAGGATTAACAACTAGAAATTTTAGAGAACTCAAAAAAGTTAGACGCCAAAAAATAAAGACACTTCTCAAAGAAGTAGCAAAACAGGTAAAATGTACATTTTTTAAAAGTTCAGCAACATTCAACATTCCATGCATTAGAAAAATGCATATTAAAACATCACTGATATGGGTCTAATTCCAGAAAGAATGGTTATCATCAAAAGCTCAAAAATCAGCAAGTGCAGACAAGGCTGTGAGGAATGGGAATCCTCCTACAAAACTTTTGGTGGGACTGTAAACTAATCAACCACTATGGAAATCAGTACAATGGTAACTCAGAAGGCTAAACATACAATTCCACTTGACCCAAACAGAAATCCCATTTAACCCAGCTATGCCTCTTCTGAGCTGTACCTCTTCTTATCAAAAGAACTACAAACATCAAACCAGGCCCAGTGGAGCAGGTCTGTAATGCTAGCACTCTCAGAGGCAAAGGCAGGACTGCAAGTACAAGAGTCTAGTCTGAACAACTAATAACTTAGTGATACTCTTTCTTGAAAAGGGAAAAAAAGAAAAGGAAAGGAAAGGAAAAAGAAAAAAATGGACTGACAGTGTGAAGGCTTTGGGTTCAATCTTAAAGTAAGGACATCATATTATAATGATACATGCATTCCCATGCCTACAGAAACACAACTTGTAAGATAAATTTTGGAAATGGCCTACATGCCCATCAACAAATGAATGAATAAACAAATGGGTGTTTGTGTGGGTATGTGTATGAGTGTACTACAGCCAAAAGGAAGGGTAAATTCAAGTGGTTTGTAGGAAAATAGATGCATCTTTAGAGCATCTATAGGACAAGTGAAATAAATCAGACAAAGACGGGTAAATACCACATGATTTCTCTTACATGAGAAAAACAAAATGTAAGTTTAAAAAGAGCAAAATAATAGAGAAATTTCAGGAAACAGGCAGACAGGCTTTGCGGAAATGGGAATGGAATCTAAGGATGGGTGAGAGGGAAAGTACAGTAAGGATAAGGAAAAGTAAAAAATAATTAGGATGCAATGGGTATATGTACCAATTCCAAAGATGAATGTAACTATTTTGTATTGTAAATGCATAATAATTTTTTAAAGTTGCAGAAAGAATTAAGAAACGAGAAAACTGCTGCTCCAGGTGCTGCTTGTGTGCTCTTTGGTGCAGACCTGGCACCTCTTTTGCGAAGAGGCAGCTGAGGAGACCTGGGCACTCACTATGACCGATGAAAGCCCGAGGAAGGAGTAAAGACTGAGAACAACGATCATATCAATTTGAAGGTGGCTGGGCAGGATGGCTCTGTGGTGCAGATTAAGATGAAGAGGCTCCCACCACTTAGTAAGCCAATGAAAGCCTGTGAATGATAGGGTTTGTCAATGAGGCAGATCAGACTCCGATTTGACGGAAAGCCAATCAATCAAACAGACATACCTGCTGCACAGCTGGAAATGGAGGGTGAAGAGACAATTGATTTGTTACTAAAAAAAAGAACCAGTAACAACTCTACTCCAGAATTCTGTTCTTGCAGACCAAGAACACATTCGCAATTACAAAACCGCAATTTGGTTCCACCACATCCTTACTATTACAGTATAGTTTTCTTTACTCTTTCATTTTCCCCTTCCCTGTTTCTTTACTGTACATAAAGTATCTGGTGTGTATGCACAAGCATACTGCATTTTTTCCTAAATGGCCAACAGTATGTCCTGACTGACATCGAATGGAGACAGGACAGGGGAAACCCTGGTTCTGTGGAAGTCACCCCCCTTTCTCCATTAGTGGCATGCTCCTTCAGCTCTTATCTTCATATTCCAGTTCATTATTTCGCTCTCGCTGCTTTAACAAAAAAGACAACATAAAAATCCTTGCATATCTTGTTTGAGTGGAGAAACAATGTTTTTCATTTATCTTTGTAAAACCAAGGACAATTTTATAACTTCTTTTTACTTAGCTGTTATATGTAAGGCAATTTGTCTTTAGTAGCAAATTACTACTTTAATGAAGAAAGAAGTGAAAATGAATTACTACTACTTTAATGAAAAAAGAAATGAATGTCTTTAAATGAAGAAAATCATACAGTTTTTCCTTTAAGTATCTTGTTGCTTAAATAAGCTTGTTTTAAAAAAAAAGTTTCATTGACATTATGTTAAGTGAAATAAATCAAAAAGTAAATACTGAACCTTCACTTGCATGTGCTATCTAAAAAAATGATCTCAAAGTAGAAGAGCAGAACAGTAACTGCTAAAGGCTAGGAATGATAAGGGGAGGGGTGACAGTGAGAGCCTGGATAATAGGCGACAGGCACACAACACAATCCAGCACGGTGACCCATACCTATAATACACAATCGAGAAGCTGGGCAGGACTAGGGGGAAAATGTGTAAATGTGTACATTCTAATGTCTACAGTAGGGTGACCATAGTTCACAAGGATCTATCATACTTATGAAGAACTTTAAGAGAGGAGCTTGAGGAATCCAAATATAAAGAAATGATATTTTGGGAATACTAATTATCCTGATGCCTTGATTTAACCAGTACATACAATATACATATATTGAAATTAATCACACAATTGTGTACTAATTAAAATAAATAAGTGCAAGATAAAGTAAACAATTTAGAATGAAAATAATTGATGAGATACAGCTAAAACAATGCTTAGGGGAAAATTCATTAGCTTTGAACACTGACAGTAGAAAAGAAAAAAGTTCTAAAATCAGTAATAAACGTCTACCTTACAATGCTAGAAAAAGAAAATTAAACCACATTACACATTCACACATACATACATAAAGTCAATAAAAAATAAAAAGTCAATACACAAAAAGAAACAACCGTATTTCTATGTACCATCAACAAACATCTAAAAAAGAAATTTTTAAATATCATTGGCAACACCCAAAAACAAAGAACATAAAATACTCAGGGATAAACTGAACAAAATATATGCAAGATTGGGCTGAAAGAATAGCTCAGCGGTTAAAGCGCTTGCTCAGCAAGCGCAACGTCAAGCGCTAAGTACCTGAATTAGATTCCCCAGCACCACATAAACCAGGTGTGGTGGCGCATGCCTGTAATCCCAGCATTTAGGAGGCTGAGACAGGAGGACTGCCTTGAGTTCAAGGCCAGCCTGGGCTCCATAGTGAGTTCAGGACCAGCTGGGGCAACAGAGCGAGACCCTGTCTCAAAAAAAAAAAAAAAAAAAAAAGAATACACACACACACACACACACACACACACACACGTGCAAGATCTATATAGAAAATTACAAAAATATTGTTGAAAAAATTAAATGGACCTAAATAAAGACATGTACCGCTTTAAACTGCTGGAAAATTCAGTATTAACGACATGTCAATTTTCCCCAGCAAGCTTTTGTAGAAACTGACAAGATGATTCTATGACTTATGTGAAAATGTAAATGTGAATTCACTTTCTACAAACATTGAATATGTTCTGCAGGCAATACAGTTTTGAAAGAAAGATATATTTAAGAGAACATATGTTACCTATTTAAAAGGGTTTGCCATAAAGAAACAGCATTACAGACAATAATGTATAAGGAGAAACATATAAACCAATGGAACAGAGAGAGACCAGAAACATACCTGAATTTATAAAAAGTAAACAGAAGTCAGGTTACATTAGGTCAAATTAATAAGGAAAAAATGTGGAGTGGGGGGGAAGAAATCCTGTAAAATAGCAAAATGCTCTGATAAGCAATAACTGGTTATCTCCAGCTAGACGACATGATCAGGAAAGACCTCTCAGAAAAAAGCATCATGCCAATGGAATAGTATATATAAAGGTTCTTAGAAAAGCAACTAGAAGTTAGGCTGGTGTGACAGGAACAGTGGGAAAGGAAAAAATAAGGACAAGGTCTAAGATCTATGGACCTGGGCCAGAAAAAAAGTCTGCATTAATATATAATCAGAGGCTGGAGAAATAGCTCTGTTTAAAGCACTTGCCTAGCAAGCTCAGCACCACATAAACCAGGTGTTGTGACATGCCTGTAATCCCTAGCACTGGAGAGGCTGAGGCAAGAGGACTGTCATATATTTGAAAACAACCTGAGCTACACAGTGAGTTCAGGACCAGCCCAGACTACATACACAGCGAAACCTTGTCTCAAAAATAAAAAATAGTAATATATAATAGTTCTCAACTCCATACTCTTTTCTACTCTAGCACTGCTCTTCTCATTCCTCATCACACAGCTTCAAGATATAGCTGATGAGACCTGAAATGTGAGCAAAAATAAACCTTTCCTCCCCGTAAATTGTGGGTGTCAGGTATTATGTCCCAGCAACAAGAGTATAGACAAGGTTAAGATATTACCGTAAGGACTATACTATACAAGTGTAACAGGACTAGAGAACAGAATAAATGAAAACAGGTGAAAATAAAATGTTCCTTTTAAGTTTCCTTCATGGGCTGCAGGAATGAATGGCTCAGCGGTTAAAGCAGCGCTTAGGCAAGCACTAAGTACCCAAGTTTGATTCCGCAGCAACACATAATCCTAGCACTTGGGAGTTGGGAGGAGGCTGAGACAGGAGGATTGCTGTGAGTCCAAGGCCAGCCAGGGCTACATACTGAGCTCAGGACCAGCCTGGGTTATAAAGCGAGACCCTTTCTCAAATAAATAAATAAGAGAGATTTAGTTCTGGTCATAAATTAATCTTTAAAAAATAAATTTCCTTCAATGCTGTTAAATTTTTTTCTAATTAAAAAAAGCTTTCATCTGGATGTGGTGATGGACACCTATAATCCAGCACTCTGGGAGTCTGAGGCAGTAGGATCACAAGTTCAAGGTCAGCCTGGGCTATTTAGCAACTTCTAGAGATCCTGTCTCAAGAACATATTACTCCAACATATAACTTGAACAACAAAGAAGAAAAGAAAGATCTGGGAAGGTAGCTCAGTGCAAAAACTCCTGTGTTCAAGTCTCAGTATCATCAAAACATTTTTTTTTTCAAATATCCCACTAAGATTTATTTCAACCAGTTACCTACTTATGTAGAAATTTTGAAATTAGTAACTACCGTCTTCCTACAAATACTAAATTACAATTTCAAATAATAAAATAACGTAATTTTGAAACTCTCTATAATCTGATGCTGAAGACCTACAGGTCTGTTTGTTTTTTGTTGTTGTTGTTTTGAGACAGTCTCCAGAGTCTCCCCTCTGTTGTCCAAGCTGTTCCCGAACTCAGCACATAGCCCAGGCTGGTCTTGAAATCACAGCAATCCTACTGCCTCAGTCTTCAGAGTGCTGAGATTACAGGCATTTGTCACTATACCAAGACTTACTGTTTTATACCAGCTATACTATGTGAAATTCTTTCCCACAGTTTCGGCTTTTAAAGGAATTTCCCATTTTCGTAAGACATCCCAGCAGGACAAGTCTGTTTGTCAAACAGCTTGAAAGTTGACACCAGCTCACAGAAGGTAACATTTTAGGTCATATACTATGATATCTTCTTTACTCTAAGTTTGAACAAGCACATTATACTGGAAATTCAAATTCCAACATAAATGCTGTTTTGTAAATCAGAAAGATCAAGTGAGACAAGCTGCCACTGACTCAGCAGCTTTCTTTTTTGCTTTAAAACCTGTACTTAAGATGCAAGTGGAAGACTTAAAATTTAACTATTTTTTTTTTTTTATTCTTTGAAACTTAACTTTCAAACTGAACAGCAAAGCCAATTCAAAACCAGTATTTGTCTGGGCATGAAACTCCAAAGAAAATACAAGATACTTTGGTCTTAAGTAACAGATGCATAAGGAGCAAATGTGCCCTGTCATTTATCACGTAAAAATCCTTAGTGCCTAGCTCCAAGTTAGCTTTTATTACAAATATGTAACATATTTCTTTATAAAGAGCTCCTCACCCAAAAACCTTCCAAGCCCAGGAGCATGAGTTGTATACAGCCTACCCACACTACAGCTCCCTGTAATTTAAAACATTGTTTTTTAAGAACATTCTCCACACATGAACTCTGCTGCCAGTTTCTTTCAAAAATATTTGCTCAAGTTTATACTACAGGATATTATGTTTGCTCTCAACAACAGAATGCAGTCATTTACAAATTATACAAGAATAAATTACTCCAACGTATAACATGGACATTTCTGAGGTCATAGCTTTTCTATTATTCAAATTAACAACTCTAAGCAACTGTACACTAGGCAAGGTACTACAGGCCACAGTCAACTGACACATGATCAGTTCATTCAAACCTGTACCACAAAAAATCAGACCCCTAATCTTAACTATTCTGCAAAACCAATAAGGGGGGAATGTGAGCCGAGCAACAGAAAACCCTTCGTCACTGCTGGAGAAACGAGTCAAAGCAAGCCTGTGCGAGATCATATCCGTAATACAAATCCAAGTTCACATTTGGGTTCCCAGACAATTTACCAACTCTTTAACTGTACGTTACACAAAGAACTGGGCAGAAAATACAGGGGCGGGTTTTTTTTTCCCATGTTATAGTGATCAAAGCCAGGTATCTAATGAACAAGGATGAAGTTTTGCAACTAGTTTCACTCTTGTGTGTACAGAGGAAAAAAACACAAAGCATTCTGCACTTCTGGTATCAATACACACGAACACCTCAAATCAAATATTGAGAACTTGGCACTGGGCACCTTACAGACTTTCTTATCTTAGTATATACCCTTCACCCACCCAACAACAGGAAGGGCAGCGTGGCACCCACACAATCCAGCAGGCTCAGGAGTCAACTTCTTAGTCAACAAATCCTGGCAGACTCGGATGCACAAGCACACAGCCAGCCTGAGGGTTCATTTCTGGAGATGACACTTCCCCTCATAGACGCTCATGTAACCACAGTAACTGCCCTAATGTTACCATGTGAAGCACACGCATAACGGGGGAAAGAGGGAGGAACATTTTAAAAATGGGCCAGTCCTTATTTGTTCTGCTGAAGCATGGTCTTGGGCAGGAAAAAATGCCCATGAAACAGGAAAAAAAAAAAAAAAAAAAAAAGAAAAAAACAAACACAGGACAGCATCCTCCACGCAGAAAAGCTACAGCTCTCTACAGGAGTCCGCACCGAGGGCTCGTTGGTTGGCTCTGTGTTTAGTCACTCCGGAGTTGCAAGGAACCTGCTTTCCCGTAAGTCATCCGCAGCTAAGAAGCCCTGAAGGATCAGCCACCTTAAGGCAGAGGAGGAACTGCACTCAATTCACCTGCGACACCTGCCGGGGCACCTTATTCTCCACCCCTACCTCCAGTCTGCAACCCGAGCCCCTTTTTTGCCGGAGCTCCCCACCGGCTCCGCAGGTCCCCGAGAACTCCAGGTACCACCCTCGCCTACCTAGGGGCGGCGATCCGGAAGGTCCCCAGGGCCCAGGCCCCTCGCGCCCGCGCCGGACAGTCTCCGGAGCCCGGGCGATCGCGCGGGGAGGCCCTTCCTGCCGCAGCGTGTCCCTCAGCTCGTCCCGCAGGCTCTGGGGACTCCCCGGCCCCAGAAACTGGGGATCAACTAGGCCGGGAATGGCAGCCCCGGCCACCCCCGTTTCGTCGACGACCCCCGCGAGGCGCCCCGCGGAACTCAGCGCTCGAGCGGCCCGCTACCTGCCAGACTCGCTCCCACCCGGAGCGCGCGGCCCGGGCGGGCGCGGAGCAGGACTTCTCCGCGGAAGGCCCGACTCACCTGCCGCCCGCTCGCCGTCAGCGGCTCCCGACACCGCTCCTTCCCGGGGCATGCAAGCGCCGGCTTCGCGGCCTGGGCGCCCTAGCAGGGCAGGGCAAGGCAGGGCAGGGCGGGGGGACGCGCTCCCGGGGCCGCCGCCACGGCCGCTCTGCGCCTGCGCCGCCTCGCTGCTCCCGAGGGGCGCCGCCGGCCGCGAGGGGTAACGGCCCGGGACGTGAGCCCGCGCCCAGCTCCTACTCTTGGGAGGCCGGGGTGGCCTAGGAGTTGCCCGCGGCACGGCCGTCTCGACAACGCACCGCCATGTTGCCGTCCCCCTTTTTTTCTTTTTTCTTCCCCGCCTTCCGCTCCTTTCCACAAAACAGCACTTTCCCTCCCTCGTCCGCCTCCCTTTCCTACTGCGGGGGCGGTGGAAGGGAGTGGGGAGCGGCCGGGAGGCGGGGCCGCGGCGGGGCGACTCCCAGCTCCGCCCCGGGAGGGCCGCGGTCCGCCCTGCTCTCCCTCCCGTCGGCTCCCGGCCTCCGGACGCGGCGGACCGGCTGGCTCCTCGGCGGCGGCGCGGTGAGTGAAGCTGGGCTGGAAGAGAGGGCCCGGAGCCCGGCTTTGTGCCCCTCTCTCCGGTATGTGTTTACCTTCTTGGCCTCAGGCAGGTGGAGGCTGCACCTGTATGAGTTTCCAGAGACAAGGAAATGAGGCGGGGCGGCTCAAGCTCAGTGAAAGTAGAGCGCCAAAAGAGGCTGTTTCGTCGAGTTTCTGAGGCCCGGAGAGACCCGCAGGTGGGCACCGGTGGAAGCCTTTTCCCGCCGCCGTGCCTCTCCGTGAGCCCTTGGCCGTGCTGGCTTTCGCTGCTCCTGCAGAGATTTCGAGGTGGAAACGGCAAATATGAAAACGCTTATTTAAATCATCGGTACCCACCTCAGGAGTGTAGCCCTATGTCTGCACATATGCATTCAGTCTTTCGCCGAAATACAAAATTTGCAAGTTATTTTGACACCTTTTAAAAGTTATCATAATTCTTCAAGAAGCAGCAAATGGTTTGAAATAAATGAGAACTTTTTACTCTGGTAGCAAAAACATTGCCCAGTGATTTAACAGATTCCATAGCTGATCGCTATTAGAACTGGTAGGGTTTGTACATTCAAATTTGATGAGTGTTCAAGTATATAATGATCATTTTCCTGAGAATTACACCCTCCGTGTTTAATCTATATTTTCTTTAACGACAACAAAAAAGGGGGGTGGGGATTAGGAGGCTGGAAGACTACAACAGCGATTAGAGAGCTTTCCTAGCAAGCACAAGGCCCTGGGTTAACTGGGTGTTGTGATGCATGCCTGTAATAGCAGCACTCCTTAGGCTGAGGCAGGAGGATTGCTGTAACTTTTAGGCCAGCCTGAACTGCAGAGGGAGACTCTGTCTCAAAAAAAAAACCAAAAAAAAGTGAAGTTAGATCTGGATTATGATTGCAATGTTAACAGTTTTTTCTGAAGTTTATTGCATATGTAGTGTGAATTTTGTACTCAATACAAAACTATCTTCCTTACCACATTAATAAAATTAATCCAGAAGAAATAGCGATTGAAATAAGGTTTATATCACAACAGTTTGGCTGGGCATAGTGGTGGATACCTCTAATCCCAGCTACTCTAGAGGCTGAAGAAAGCAGGTAGCAGGTTGGAGGCCAACCTGGAAGCTTTAGCAAGATCCTTTCTCACAATTTTGAAAAGCTAGGGATAAATCTCAGTATCCCTGATGCTAAGGGCAGTGGAAATAGGGAGAACAGGAAGGGAAGAGAAGCAAGAGTTTGGAACCATTTTGAGGCCCTAGAAACCATCTTTAACATTGGTAATCATACATAGAACTTTTTTTTTAATCTAGTATTTCAAAATTTTGTTATGTGCATTAATAGATTAAAAATATTTCACTGGGGCTAGGGGTTTACCTCAGGTACAGAGAGCTTGCCTAGCATGTGTAAGGCCCCACTTTGATTTTTAATATATATATGACTGTCTGAAAATGTATGAAGGGGACTGGGGAGCCTAATGACCACATAATTGTTGTGATACTAGCATTACAGATGTGGTTTACCCTACAAAGACAGAAAATGCACAGAAATAGTGACTAGGGGCACATAGCAATCAATTGGTAAAACATAGTGTGAAGGCCTGGTCTGGTCACTGCAGCCCACTAGAGAAAGGAATACAGACACTGTAGCAGAAAGCTCCTGCTTGATACATTCTGACTGGGCATGGTCTCTGCTGTTATCTGTAGATCTGTAATGCAAAGAAGGTAACTGGAAATACTGAAAAATTTAAGCAATATGTATTTGGTCTCTGTCTTTAGTGCTGAAGAATATGTCTTAGTTACTTTTTCATTGCAGTGACAACATACCTGACATCCACAATTTAAGGGGAGGAAAAGTTTATTTTAGCTCACAGTTTCAGAAGGTCACAGTCTATACATGGGTCACCAGCAACAGTATAAGCACACTGCGGAGGTAGAGGTGGGTGTAGCTTCTCACAGCATTGCAAACAGGAAGCCACATCATATCAAGTCCAGAAGGAAGGACAGCAGAAAGCAGCATATATCCTTCCAGGCCCCTTCCCAGTGATCTGCCCCTTTGCGATCCAGCCTCAGTGTTCCACTACTTCTAGGTTTAAGCCCCCACTATACACCTGAAATCCAGTCCACACATCTGCAATCCTCAGTCTGCCACACACCTGTAATCTAACCCACCCCTCCAGGCCAAGCCCCAGTCTTCTAATAGCACATGGTTCTGTGAGCGTCACCTAGCGGCAACGGTGGCACATTGTTCAAGATGGTGGATCTTTACATTTTTGCGCCATACCCGATCAGGTGACCAGACAGAGGCAGGAAGGAGGATGAGGGATTACGATGTGACGTTGTGATAAATGTTGCCCTGAGCCAGTGTCTTAGACCTTCCCGGGAAGACTGTGAATCCCGCCAATGGGAAACGGCAGGGGGAGGGCCTTGCGAGCTAGGAATATAGCTCCCTCCGACCATGCTTGGTCGTCTCCTTCTCCACTTGCACGTGGGAGGGACACCCTTTTGCAAAAGAAAATTAAAGCCTCATACCCTGTTGTCCATGCCTCCCAAGTCCATCCTTTGTTTGGACAGGAAGATTTCTATGCACCGTTTCTAACAGTTCCGTAGATAATCCATAACATCCAAATACGTGAGACATATGTAGTTTGGATCTGGATGTCCCCCAAAATCTTCATGTACCTGGGGATACTGTGTACTGTTGGGAGATGGGACCTGGCTGGAAGGGGCAGATGCTTGGGGCTTGATCTGGAGGGGCATGTGCTGGTCCCATCACTCTTGCCAAACTTGGCTCTTTTCTGTCATGCTGTGAGGATCTCTTGTCTCTGGAGCACCAGCTCTGGCTCTGGGTCTGGCTCTGGCCCCAGACCAGGCTCTAGCTTGCCATTTAATTCCACTATTTTTCCAGCTGCCTACCATGAATGGGATGAGTCCTTCTGAAACTGTAAGCTGAAACTAAATCTTTCCTCCCTAAATGGTGGATGTCATGTATTCTGTCCCAACAATGAAGAAGTAACTAAGACACATGCCCACCATTTTCATCATTCCATTAATACTTGCTTTCTTCAAATACTTCTAAACAAGTCAGGCATGGTGACACATGCCTGTAATCGCAACTGTTCAGGAAGGCGAGGCAGGAGAGTTGTAGGTTCAAACCAGCCAAGGCAACATAATGAGATCCTGTCTCAAAAAAGAAAATAAAGGGCATGGTCATATGTGTCATATATGTTTGTTCACATGTTATGTTCTTTTCCAGGAGTCCCAGACCTCACATAGTGTCTTCATTACTTTTTCGTCACTGTGACTCAATACCCAACATCCACAACTTAGAGAAGAAAGATGTATTGTAGCCTACAGATGTAGAAAGGCAGTCCGTTCATGGGTGGATGGCTGGAAATCAGTGGGATCACATGGTGAGCCTGCATCTAGAGCTGGAACCAGAGATCCTTACAGCATGGTGGAGCAGAGAAAGAGTGGGAGGAAGGTGGGAACGAGCATATGCCCCTCCAGGTCAAGCCCTAAGCATCTGGCCCTTCCAGCCAGGCCCCACCTCTGAACCCTACACAGGATCCATAGGAACATAAGGCTTCTGGGGAATACTGTAGATCCAAACCATGACACATGGTAATCCATATATAGTCATCACTCAAAAATTAATTGATGATATAAAGCTGGGTGTGGTGGTGCATGCCTGTAATCCCAGCACTCAAGAGGCTGAGGCACTAGAATTGTCCTAAGTTAATGATGGAGGCTGGAGGTATACAAGCTCAGTAGTAGGAAGTATTTAATTAGCACATGTAAGGCCCTGAGTCTGATCGCTAGCACTGCAAAACAAAACTGGGACGTGATGGGTGGGGGCATAGTTGAGTGAGTAGAGTACTTGCATAGGAAGCAATATGCCCCAGGTTCTGTCCCCCAGTACCCATAACAGCTAAGCTTGGTGGTTCGTACCTGTAATCCCATCACTCAGGAGGCTGAGGCAGGTGGATTGTCCTGAGTCCGAGGCCAGCCTTGGCTACACAGTGAGTTCATGACCAATCTGGGCTACAGAGTAAGACCCTGTCTCAAAAAAAGCAAAACAAAAATTAGTGAACAACTGGCATAAGTCAGTCTGTGCTTCCTTCACATTCTTATCTCTAATAAGAGGACATTAAAAAAAAAAAGACCGTATCTTGGATTATCTCTCTGATCCTCTTGGACCGCTTGCTTGCTTTTGAAAAAGCCAGCTACTATGTATGTCATCATGCCGCCCTGGGAATGAGTTTGAGTGCATCCTCCCAAGGTGAACCTTGAAGTGACCGCAAGCTTTCTGACAGACTCTGAGCCAGACATACCCAACTAAGCCACTCCAGGATTTAGAATAGACGGGCTGTAGGGATATAGCTCAGTGATTAAAGTGCTTCCTAACTAGCACACGCCCCTGGGCTCAGTTCCGCAGCATCACGTAAACTGGATGGCTCGGCACTTGAGAGGCTGAGGCAGGAGGATTGCTGGGAGGTCAAAGCCAGCCTGGATTACAATGGGAGACCCTGTCTCAGGGAAAAAAAAAAAAAAAGATTTTTTGCTGTTTGAGACAGAGTCTGGCTATATGGAACCTGATTTCACCATGTAGTCCAGGCTAGCCACAAACTCAAGGCAATCTTTCTGCCTCAACTTCCTGAATGCTAGGATTACAGGCACATGCCACCCCACCTAGTTTAGGTGTTAGTGGAGAACCCGTAACCCCTTAGGTGTTAGTGGAGGACCTTATGTTCACTAGGCAAACACCTTAACTGCTGAGCTGTGCCTGAACCCCAGAGTGGACACATCTTGAAGTATGGTGATCGGTACCTAGTGCTGCTTCCTCATTCATTTCTTTTAATGGCCCTTTAACCTTTTCCATAGCAGCCAGGCTTGGAGGTACAGGCCTATAATCTCAGCACTCTGAGAGTGTGAGGCAGAAGGATCACAATTTCAAGCCCAGCCTGGGCAATTTAAGAGACTTAGCAAGACATTGCCTCAAAAGCTCACAAAAGGCTGGGGATGCAATTCACTGGTGTGCAGGTACCAGGTTCAGTTCCTAGTACCACAAAACAAATAAAACGCTGTTTTAAGTATTTCATGGGCTTATAAACTTGATGCTAAAAAATCAATCTTTAGAGATTGTCTATTCTAATTAACTCATTTGCTAGATTTACTCAGAGTCCTCAGTCTCCTTTTTGGTTTGTGATTACATTCAGTAATGTTTTGGAAAAATAACATCAGAAATCATTAAGCAGGAGAAAACTGCAGGTCACTGCCAATGATTCCTCTGTTAAGGTGGCTCTTCCATTTATTCAAGTCTCTTGTTTATAATGCCTTTCCCCAGTTTTTCCCTGACAAAAAAATTTTGACACAGGGTCTTGCTTTGTAGTTCAGGCTGGCCTCAAACATGGCAATCCTCCTGCCTCCACCTCCTGAGTGCTGGCATTACAGGCTTAATGATTTCTGATGTTATTTTTCCATATTACTAAATGTAATACAACATTCTAACTCATAAACTGGGCATAGGTATGCATGCTTGTAATCCCAAGAAAAAAGACAGACTGTGGATATTCAGAGAATGAGACAGAAGGATCACAAATTCAAGCCAGCCTGGGTAATTTAGTGACTTAGAACTTGTTTTTAAAATAAAAAGAAAAATTAAAAAGAGCTGAGGATGTGGCTCAGTGCATAGGTCCTGGATTCAATGCCAACTACACAGGGAAGAAAAAAAAACACCAAAAAAAATTTTTTTTGAGACAGGATCTCGCTCTCTACCCTAGGCTAGCCTTGGACTCAGTAAAATCCTCCTGAGTGCTGGGATTACAGGCATGCACCACCATACCCAGCTTTATGTGGTGTTAGGAAATTGAACTCAGGTCCTTGTGCTTGCTAGGCATGTGCTTTGACTCCTGTGCCATTCCTCCAGCCCCAGAAAAAAATCTAAACCCAAAACAAGGCTAGGTGAGGTGGTGCACACCTATAATCCCAGCACTTGGGAGGCTGAGGCAGGAAGATTGCTGCAAATTCAAAGCCAGCCTAGACTCCAGAGTGAGACCTTGTCTCAAAAAAAAATCATATGTATGTATTATAATTACCTAGGTATCCCCATACTACTGAACATTTGTTATTTTCAACATAGTTCTAACATTTTTTTATTGATTCTTTTTATGGCATAAAATTTATTGGCTATAATACACCTCTAGTATATCTTTTGTTTTTATCTGATTTTTTTGTACTGCTGAGGATCTAACCCACGGTCTTCAGTATGCCAGGCAAGCACCCTGCTACTGAGCACACCTTCAGCCCTTAGCATGTTATTTTTTAATTTTTATTTATTTATGCTGTGTGGTGTTAAGGTTTGAACTCAGAACCTTCACACTGAGCCACGTCCCCAGTTCAGTGTGTGGTTGTGGTTGTGGGTGTGGGTGTGGGTGTGGGTGTGGTGTGGTGTGTGTGGTATGTGCGTAATATGTAGCTGTGTTCCCCAGGATGGACTCAAACTTGCAATCCTCCTGCCTCATCCTCCTAGCGTGCTGGGATGACCAGCCTGTGCTTCCAGGCCCTGCTTCCCTAGGGTGTTAGTTTGAAGATTCATTACATTGTAGCATGCACCATCAGTACTTCATCCCTTTCTCTTGATGAGTGGCACTCCGTTTTATGGTCGTATACATGTAGTTTAACCACTCTGAGTGAAAGTTTGGGTTTTCCACTTTATGGTTATTATTCTTTGCGTGTGTAGTACTAGGGATGGAACCTGGGGCTTTTACAAACTGGTTTACTAAGGAAATGGTGTATTTCTTTCTCAGCTGCACTTCAGTATTCTGTGCCTTTATGATTCTCAGAAGGCAGGGAGGCACCTCAGATAATGCTCCTGGGGATGGTCCTCTTGCCACCCCAGACACATCACTACAGCAAACTATGTGGGGTATGGGTGAAGTTGGGGTGTGCGTGTGCTAGGGTAAAGGAGAAGGGCTGGCAGCCACCATGCCCCATAAGGTAGGGAGCTTCTGTGTGTCACCAGGAAACACAAACTAAATACCTCATACTGACAACATCAACCAAATTGTTCCTGGGGCAGGAGGATTGCCATGAGTCCAAGGCTAGCCTGGGCCGCAGAGCGAGACCCTATCTCAAAAAATAAAATACAGAGCTAGTAGCTGACCATACTTTGGATGGGTGGTGGTTGCTCCCAGAGCCTCCAGATCCTGACACTTTGTGCCTCTCTCTCCACAGTACCTGTCCTGTGGTCAGACCCTACTCCAGATTTTCATCCTACCTCTCTTTTAAACCCTACTCCTGAACATAATTCTTACTTTAGCCCTACTCCTGATGTCCACCTATTTGGACCATGTAATTCCTGATTGACAACAAACATAATTTATAGCTATGAAACCTAAAAGAGTAAGCAATCACCAGAACACTGAACATGAAACCTGAAACTATACCCAAAACCAAACAAGCAAAACTTGAACACATCATAAATAAGCACAGACTTTGCAAGACTGGACTATATTATTGTTAGATTTTTGGCAATTGCTTTTACAGCATACAAATGACATTGTTTATCTGCAGGTAATGACTTCTCTTAAGAGACTCACAGACCTCACAACAGAAAATTAATTCTTGGAAATTCCTCCTAAATATAACTTTTTAAAGACAAGTTTTACTTTGTAGTCAGGCTGGCCTCAAACTCGTGGCAATCTTGCATCAGCTTGCAAATACTAGGTGTGCGCTAAATACCTATATTGGTTGGCTTGACCCATAACATACTATTAATATATGGTAAGGTATTAGGGTTAGTTATCGGATGTGAACCTTTGGCCAGATGCCTTATCAAGTGACTTCATCTCCATTCACCCTTACCAGAGCCACTCGTGAAGGAGACTGTTCACATTTTTAACCCTCTTCAGAAAAATATACAGGAGGGGCTGGAGGAATAGTTCATTGTGCATTCAATTCCCCAGCACCACATAAACTGGGCATGGTAGTATACACCTGTAATCCCAGCATTTGGGAGGCTGAGGCAGGAGGATTAGTGTGAGTTCAAGGCCAGCCTGGGCTACATAGAGTGCAGGACTGGCCTAGATTACAGAGTAAGACGCTGTCTCAAAAATAAACAGGAGCTTTACTATTTCATATCTGTCTTCCTGTAAGCCCTTATTTTCTGGACTTTATTATTGTCCTTCTGCTTTAACATTGACATGTAGGCTTAGCTCAGAATTCTAGTTTTAATTTACTTAATTTTTCATAGTTTAGATCCTGCTTTGGCATGTTTTTCTGCTTTTATTCCATCCAGGGCTCATATCTAATTCAAATTCCTGTACTTGACACTCTCCTGTAAGATCTATCATATAACCTCTTACACTGAGATATTATTTAATTCCTAACTCCAAGAAAGTAAAAACACAGCAGAGGTAACAGCTCAGCTACACAAACATCTTTCATAGTCTCTCAGTATGATCTCTTCACAGGTGAAGGGTCCTTGGATGAAACTTGAAGTGTATTCATCCAAAGACATTGTGTCAGAGTTATCTGTTTGTACTGGTTTTTCCCTCAAGAAGACAAGAACCTGCTGGACTAGCCACCATCACTGAAGGAAGAAGGCGTGTTTGCAACACAGACTCTAACTACTCTCATTTAGTGCTTCTTCACCAGATACAGACAGACTTGCCTACACAGTTTTGTTTGGTTCAGACATAGTTTAATAGGAGGAGCTGAGGTTTCCCTACTACAGGGTTGGCCTTTGCTGTGGCTATCATGGGCCATCAATCTGAATGCCTGCCTGTGGGTATGCAAATACATAAGGCACCAGACGTATGTTTACTTAGCATGAATCTGACTGGATTTTTCCTTTCTTTCTTTCTTTCTTTCTTTCTTTCTTTCTTTCTTTCTTTCTTTTGAGGCAGTCTCACTCTGGATTGTAGGCTGGTCCTGAACTCACTAAGTAGCCCAGGCTGGCCTCAAACTCACGGCAATCCTGCCTTGACTTGGACACACTGAGTGAAAAGGAGTTGTCTTAGGTTGCATGTAAATACGTATATAATGTTTGTAACGTAGCTTTCTTTTTTGTATGTATTTTTATAACAACAAATGATAGTGGAAACATCACTCAGTGGTTAAAGAGCTTGCTTAGTGATTAACTAAAACCTCGAGGAAAACAGCTTTCTTCATAATGAGTCTGTTGACTAACTAAATGGATTCCAGAGAACCTTTGGGGAGACAAACTATCTTAGTTCTTTCTCGTGGCCACATCTTTTGTCCTCCTCTAACATCCTGTGATAAATACTTTGATATGTAACATTCCTACCAGTGGGGCTAGAGGAATGGCTCAGCGGTTAAAGAGCCTGCCTAGCAAGTACTAAGCCAGGTACTGAGTTCGATTCCCCAGCATCACATAAACCGGGCATGGGGACACATGCCTTTAATCCCAGCACTCTGGAGGCTGAGACAGGAGGATTTCCGTGAGCCCACGGACAGCCTGGACTCCATCATGAGTTCAGGACCAGCCTGGGCCACAGAGCGAGAAGCTGTCTCAAAAAAAATAAAAATAAACAAAAAACATTCCTACTAGGTCAGCCTTTTAAGATGTAAGCACAAAACCCCTAGCTTCCCACCAACCCAAGAGCTAAGAATGTCACTAGATAACATCTGGCAGGGATTTCCTTCCCTTAAGGGTGACCCACCTACCTGATGCTTCCACCAATACTTTCAAATTGTGCTTTGACTTATGATTTTCTTATGTTCTAAAACTATATACACTGTATGTAACTGCTGCTCATTGGAACATATCATTTGGGAGATCCTAAGTGGAGTGTTCCTGGGCCTGGTTACTCATATTTGGCTTCAGAATAAACCAGCTCTTAAACTCTTTAAAATGAAAGTAACATTTTTTTTTTTTTTTGCGTTGACACTAGCATGCAAAAGGCCCTGGGTTCGACTCCCAGCACCACATTAAAAAAAAAAAAAAAAAATTAGCCAGATAGTGGCCCCAGTCTCCCAGCAGCACAGGGTTCCATAGACAAGCCAGACAATCCACAACATCCAAATACATGAACCTTTTGGATGACATTCCAGGTCCAAACCACAATAGCCTGGGCTCCAGAGCAAGACCCTGCCTCAAAATTAATTAATTAATTAATTAATAAAATAAAGAAGGGCTGGGGATGTAGCTCAATGCAAATATCCTGAGTTCAATCCTCAGGAAAAAAATAATGATGAACGCCTGTGTTCACAGGCATACATTTGTGGGTCAGTTGAAATAGTATCATTAATAATCACTGTGTTCTGGGGGAATAGCAGTGTTTAGGGTATTTGCCTAGCGAGCAGAAGGTCCTGATGTTCATTTCCCCAGTAGCAGTGCACACCTGTAATCCCAGCACTTGCGAGACTGAGGCATGATTTCGTTGAGTCCAAGCCCAGCCTGGGCTCCATAGTGAGATCAGGACCAGCCTGGACTACAGAGTGAGACTCTGTCTCAAAAAAAAAAAAAAAAAAAAAAAAAAAAAAAAAACTAATAATCACTGTGTTTTACTCATGTATTATAGACACCATGGACACTTGTGATCTAATTTTTTGGTACTCAGCGTGCACTCACAACATTGGCAGCACCTGAGTTTATTAGAAGTGGAGAACCTCAGGTCCATCCCACAGCTACTGAACTGAATTGCAAGTGTGTGTAGCATGTGAAGCATGCCAAGTTTGATGTGACTGTAGGGTGAGCACAGGAGACAGAGGTCGCACTGCACTCTGCCCTTTCCCATGGGGTATTCCATTATCACCTACATAGGCTGTGCTCCAGCACTGCACATTTGACTCATAAAAAATATAGTTAATATCATATCATAGCCTGTATGTTGTCACACACTTATAATCCCAGCACTCTGAGAGGCTGTGGCAGAAGGATCATAAATTCAGTCCTGGACTGGGCAACTTAGTGACTTAGCAAGACCTTGTGTCAAACTTAAAAAAAAAATAGCCTAGGGCTGTAGCGTGTTCAGTCTTCCTTACCACAAATGAATAAACCACTGAGCCTGTTGGCATAAGACTATAATCCCGGTATTCTGGGAAACTGAGATAGGAGGATCACAAGTTTAAGTCTAGCCTGGGCAACTTAGAATTTAATGAGAGCCTGTTGCAAAATAAAAAATAAAAAATGGACTGCAGATATAACTCAATATGACGGTCCAAGGTTTGATTCCCCAGTACAACACACGCACACACACTGATCACACAACAGTGCTAAAAGTTTATTCTTACAAAGCTGCCTTATGAGCCGCCTGGGGCTGCCTGCTGGGCATGCCGCAATTAGATCATGCCTTCAGGACCACATTGCTGGGTCTCCCTTGGGTGCTCCAGTGTCCTCCATTCAGTGTAGCCCCTCCCCAGGTTGGCCAAGGGATCTTTGTGTTCCCTGCCAAGGTCTCGCTAATGGCTCCGGAGAATTGGGCTGCCCCCTCTGTATAACTGCCCGCCTTCTTCTCCTTGAGGTGCTCCCCTTCCTCCTCACCCCCCCAGTGGTAATCACTTCTCTCTCTTCCTTCCTAGGTTGGCTGGTAACCATATCCTTTATTTGCATTTATGGCCCATTAACTAACTTTATCTAAGAGATAGGAAAGATCTGTGAAGCCAGGTGCCCTTTGTTCAGACCATTTCACTTTGATGGAAACCTTAACTCTGCTCTCTATTTTCATCCAAGTTTGCTGTTTATTTTGTGGGCTTGTGGTTATAGCCCAGGGCGTGTTTTGATCTTTGTTCCAATTTCTTAAACTCTTAGTGATTGGTAAACATTTTAGAAGCCAGTGTCTACTAGTGTTTATTTTAGCTATCGCAGGGCCACAGAATTATATACTTAACAGTAGGAATTAGGGCTAGGCCTTGTGGAGCAGGCCTGTAATGCCAGCACTCTGGGGAGGCTGAGGTAGGAAGGTCACAAATACAAACCCTGCCTGGACAACTTAGTGATTTAGCAAGACCTTGTCTCAAAACCAAACGAAAATATAGGCTAGAGTGCAACCCTTTTCGGGGCCCCTTGGGGTTAGCAGAAGATTTCCCCCTCTGTGGTTCTACAATAGAGCCACCTTGAAAAAAAAAAAAAAAACCTAGGCTGGCTCAGGGTGAAGACCTTGAGTTCATACCCTCTACCAGTACCACAAAAGAGGGCAGGATAGGCATGTAGAGATGGTGAGGGCTCAGAGTTCAATCGCAGGACTACAAACAGCAACAACTACTAAATGATAGGAAGTAGAAGTTTTAATTCAAACCCTTTGTTTGACAAATGGAAAATAGGACCATAGTATTCCTGGACCTTAACCAAAGACTACACGATAAGGGCAAGCCTCCCTTTATAACACTTCAACGTGCTCCACATCCTAGACCAATTCCTTAGATATTAGGGCCAGTGAGGCAACCTAACAGTAGAGGGCTCGCGTTGTAGTCGCCTCAGCCTTAGGTTGCAGAGAGGGGCTGTCTTAAGCTTTATATGAACAATAAATTTCATATCCCCCAAAATTTTAAACCTATATATTTCCCTATGTTGCCTATAGATAGGCTCTCTTGTGTGTGTGTGGTGTATGTGTGTGATACTAGGAATTGAACCCAGAAGGGTTTTTGCACTGAGCTACATCCACAACCCCCCCCTTTTTTTTTACCTTTTCTTCCATTTTGTTTCATATTCCCACCACAATAATTATGCCTTTAATTTAAACTAAAAACCAAAGAGGGTTCCTGAAGGGGTGGCAGCAAAGAAGTGAAGGTGTCAGGTAGGGAGGGCAGCTGGGGGGTCAGCGGATCGTCTTCACTGGGCTGGCAGCTTACAGCTGCAGCTGGTAAACCATTGGATAGATCTTGAAACTGTGGAGCCTGGGCACAAACTGGTTGGCAGGTCACTTGGGCCGTTACTCGGGATGCACCTTGAAGAACATGTGAGGGAAACCGGTGCCAAAGCAAGGGCCATCTGTGTGATGGTGCCTCAATGACTTGGGTGTGTACATGTCCATGCACTTGGGGCAATAAAACTTCACCATGGCCTCTCCTAGGATGTCCAAAAGGCCAATGGGAAGCATCGGCTGGTTCTCACAGTACACACAGGGAAAGTAGCCAAAGTCTCCCTGCTGGTACTTTTCCAACATCTGGGTGATACCCTGGTTAGTGAGCATGTAGGAGGTGTGGATCAATCTGTAAAGCATCTTGGCTGCTTGCTCAATCAGGTTGCTCTGGTTGGGGTTGTGTTGCAGCTCTTCATTGGGCTCCAGGTGCAAGATCATGTCCAGAGCTTGTCGATAGTGAGGCACCCGCTCGTTGAGCCTAGTAAGATTCAATTTGTCCTGAGTGTAGTCTTCATCCACTTCGCAGACGAATTCATTACCATGGAGCCCACAGAACCAGGAAATGCAGGACACCTCCTCTGAGCTACTCATCTTCACCTCGGTGGCTGGACAGGAACCAGGAATGGGGTGAGAGAGGGGACCTGCTGTTCATAAGGAACTGCTGCTGACCACTAAGGTGCAGGCCATGTACCGGACAGCCACAGAGGTGGGGTTACCCTTTTTTTTTTTTTTTTTTTTTGTACTGGGGATTGACATCAGGGCCTTCACACTGATCTATACTGAACTACATCCCCAGACCATTTTTTTGTTGTTGTTTTAATTTTGAGACAAGTTCTCACTAAGTTGCTAAATTGCCCACACTGAGGTTCAAACTTACAATCCGTCTCTGCCTCGGCCTCCTAGAGTTCTGAGATTACAAACTGTGCCCCTACACCTTGCTATCGGCAATATCATCATATAGTCCTGCTAGCAATGTACAAAAGTTCCAGTCTTTTTCACATCTTTGTCATATTTCTAGAGCACATTAGAAAAAAGGGGGTAGCTGGAGGAGTAGCACAGTGGTCAGAGCCCTTGCCAAGCAAACACAAGGCCCCATGCTCGTATTCCCCACAACCACTAAAACTGGGCATGGTGGTGCATGTCTGCAATCCCAGCACTGGGGAGGATGAGGCAGGAAGCCGGCGGTGAGTTTGAGGCCAGCCTGTGCTATGGAGCAAGACGCTTATCAGGGCAACCCATATTTGAGACCCCCTTCTGGTTATGAAAGCTTCTATCCCACTGTTTTTATTTCCAAAATAAACAACCTTCTTTGCTATTTGAACAAAAAAAAGACAAAGAAAAAATCTGGATTATAGAAAAGCAGCTGCCCTCTGTAGCTGACCACTCTCTAGAACTTAGTTAACTAAGACAATAGAGAAAAGGATCTTTAAGGGGAAAGTATTCGAGGGTGGGCTGCAGCAGCCCTAGCAACCAGCCCTAGCAACCAAGCTGCTTATCATAAAACAGCCCCTTACCCACTACATAATAAAAACCCCTAGACACTGAGCCACAAGGGCAACCCACATTTCTAGGTCCCCCTTCTGACTAGCAGAAGCTTTACCCTATCTCACTTTCCCCTTTTGTAAGTTTCACAATTAAGCCTTTTCTTCACAACTTGCCTCCTGCAACATATTCTTCAAGCCGGTGGAGACACGAACTTGGCATAGAGGCCTGTCAGAATTGGGACCTGACACTACATCCACTAACAACAATAAATCACGAAGTTGCCCAACCTGCGCCCGAACTTGCAGTCCACCACTTCAGCCTCCCAGGGTGCTGGATTAGAGGTATATACCACCACACTCAAATTGTTGTTTTCTTTTTCTTTTTGATTTTTGAGACACAGTCATGTTATATAGCCCAGGGTGACCTGAAACACCATAAATATCTCAGGCCGACTTGAATTTACGGTTATCTTGCTTCCAGCCTCTTCAGTGCTGGGGTTGCAGGAATGTTCTGGTTGTTTTATGTTTGTTTGTTTGGGTCCTGAGGACTGGGCCCAGGGTCTTTACAATGAGTACTAAGGTACATACCCAGCTCATTTTATTTTATTTTTTATGTTTTTTGAGACAGGGCCTTCCTCTGTGGTCCAGGCTGGTCCTGAACTCACTATGGAGCCCAGGCTAGCTTTGGACTCACGACAGTCCTTCTGTCTCAGCCTCCCGTGTGCTGGGATTACATGTGTGCACCACCATGCCTGACTTATGTGGTGCTGGGGAATCAAACTCACGTACTAGCGCTTGACTTAGTGCTTACTAGGCAAGCACGTAAACTGCTGAGCCATTCCTCCAGCCCCTCTTTTTTTTTTTTAAATTTTAAGACATGGTCTCACTAAGTAACTAACTTGTCTAGGCTGTGCTCAAACTTTCAATCCTCTTGTCTCAGCCTCCCAGAGTGGCTGAAGGGATTACAGTCCTGCTTTCTTCCTTCCTTCCTTCCTTCCTTCCTTCTTTCTTTCCTTCCTCCCTTCCTCCCTTCCTCCCTCCCTCCCTCCCTCCCACAGGTTCTTGCTCTGCTGCCCAGGCTGGTCCTGAACTCATTATGGTGCCCAAGCTGGCCTTGGACTCATGGCAGTCCTGTTGTCACAGCCTCCTAAGTTCCGGGATTTCAGGTGTGCGCCACCACAGCCAGTTTATGTAGTGCTGGGGAATCAAACTCTGGTACTTAGTGCTTGAGTGCTTGCTAGGCAAGTGATTTAACCGCTAAGACACTCCTCCAGCCCCTTCTTTCTTGATGGTGTTCTTAGAAGCAAAGAAGTTATATATTTGGGATATTTGAACTCAAGTAACCCTCCTGCCTCACTCCCAAGTGCTATGATAAATGTGCTCTGCCATACCCCGGTTTACGTGGCTCTAGGAATTAAACCAAGGGCCTTATGCTCTGATCACTGAGCTAGGCCCCAGCCTGTGTGCAGGAAATTTGGGCCAAGAGAAGTGTGAACTGTCCTTGAGTTTAAGTGTTATTTTAAATACTAAAATGAGGAAGATTAAAGACCCATGCTAGTTTGACGTCAGGTGAGATCATCTGTATGTATAAGACTTCGGTAAAAATAACTTAAGAACTGAATTATTGGGGAGCAATACTTTGCACACTCTCTTAGAAAGTCATAATAGTTCAGAATTCCTGGTAGTAAGATGTCACCTTTTTAGCCACGTTCAGGTTTGCTCGGATTCCATTTGCACCACATTTGTGATCACACAACCTCACTAGTTAATGCTGATTCTACCGCTTACTTGTCCTTCTAGTCCACGGTTTGCTGCTCCTCGTCTCTGTAACCTCAGAGGAAACCTTTTACCTCACCACTTCCTACTACTTTATTGTTCTTTCCCACAAAGACCAAGATGATATATTCTTTGTAAACTGTATGCAAGAGGGAAAAGCCCTCTTTTACTCACCTAGATTCTTGAGCTGGCCTTGGAAATTAAATAGACAAAGACTAACAGAAAAACCATTTATTTACATGTTCAGGCACATATACCAAGACAAGCTCGGGGCAGGGAATGGTTCGAACATGGGGCTTATATAAAAACTTAATATTTAAGAACAACAAGTCATCTGTAAAGCTGTACCAGGACAAAAATAAAGGGGACAGTCGACCGTGGGAAGATATGTCTTTCTCTGCAGGGGACAGAGAGAGAGAGGGAGGGAGACAGATGGAAGGTGAGTTTTTTTCAGTGAAGCTTTGTTACATAGTCCTTTTCACGCTGTATCTACTCTTTGGACTGATAGGAGCTTGGGGTTGATAAGAGTGTAGAACTGTTATTACTATTATTTTAAGACAATATTATTACTATTATTTTATATTTGGGATATTTGAACTCAAGTAACCCTCCTGCCTCACTCCCAAGTGCTATGATGGTAAGTAGGCACTGCCATACCCCGCTTACGTGGCTTAGGGAATCACACCCAGGGCCTTGTGCTCTTCAGGGTCCTACTCTGAAGTCCAGGCTGGTCCTGAACTCACTGTGTAACCCAGGCTGGCTTTGGACTCATGGCAGTCTTCCTGCCTCAGCCTCCTGAGTGCTGGGATTACAGGATACACCACCATAGATGCTAGTATGTAGAGCTGGAGGATCAAACCCAGGACCACATGCTTCCTAGGCAAGTGCTATAATCACTGAGCTAGTGAGGGTCTAGAATTATTTTATTAAAAGTTATTCTTTATTTGGATGGGAAAGGGAGAAATCTTCACAAGTAGAAATGTATGTTATGTTTTTAGTCAAGTAGAAGAACTATTTCTTAGAATATCTTCTGCTCAAAGTAATCCTTATGCCAAACCATATATAAGGCAGCGGCAGCTTCCTTCTCTTCTTGTGGCAGAATCTTGCTGTGTATCTCTGAGTGGTTCAAACTCCCAATCTGCTCACTCCCCAAGTGCTGGAATTACAGGCATGAACCACAACTACATGTGGTCAGGTGGTTTTCTTTTCTTTTTTTTTCTTTTTTTTTTTTTTTGAGACAGGGTCACACTGTAAACTCATTATGTAGCTCAGGCTGGTCTTGAACTCATGGCAGTCCTCCTGCCTCAGCCTCCCAGGTGCTGGGATTATAGATACGCCACCACACCCAGTTTATGTGCTGCTGGGGAATCGAACTCAGGTATGGAGCTCTTGCTAGGCAAGCACTTTAACCACTGAACTATTCTCCATCCTTCCCTTACTTTTTGGTGGTGGTAGTGGTGGTGGTACTGAGGATCAAGCCCAAAGCCTCCACACTATGCTACTTCCCCAACTTATTTTTTATTTTTGGGACAGTCTCATTAAGTTGATTGAAGAACTGAAAAATTACATCTTGAAATGTCCCTCTGCGTGTCTCAAAGAGTTAAGGAATGTAATTGATTCTAAAGGAATAATTGGGACTGGAGGAATGCACAGTGGTTAGAGTGCTTGCCTAGCAAGTATAAGGCCCCTGAGTTTAATTCCCCAGCACCACATAAATGAGTTGTGATGGCACAGGCCTGTAATCCCAGCACTCAAGAAGCTGAGGCAGGAGAATTGCCATGAGCTCAAGACTGTACTGAACTACACAGTGAGACCTTGTGTCAAAATAAATAAATAAACAAGGGAATAAGGAAATAACTCATGATGGAAGAACCAGCCTTATACGTTGGAATTATGACTACAGAGTTTTAGATGTGCCAGGCATGGTGGCACACACCTATAATCCCAGCACATGGGAGGGTGAGGCAGCACACATGAGTTTGAGGCCAGCCTGGGCTCCATAGTGAGTTCAGGACCATCCTGGGCTGCAGAGCCACACCCTGCAGAATGAGACCCTGTCTACAAAAACAGAAAAAAGAAAAAGAAAAGGAATTTTAAAGGTTCCCAGTAGCATACCCTTCAAAAATTACGAGAACTAGCTTCTTCTTACTGATGGAGCAAACGAAGCCTAGGAAGACAATGTGGTGACATGTGACCTTGAACAATTCATTTATCTTCTCACTTCTTTAATCTGAATCGATCTTAGCAGTAGTCAGCCTCAGAGGGTATTCCCAGGAATACATGAAATAATGCAACCAAAACACTGAGACAACAGTGCCGAGCCCGAGGAAATCATTTGGTAACTGTTATTACCATGGCTACAATAATAAACAAGCCTTCCTGATTAAGTCAGGCCAATTAAATTTGCAAATAAAGTAGTTCAGGCTGTAGTGCAGGCCTGCAGTCCCAGCACTCTGGGAGGCTGTGAGGCAGGAGGATTCCAGGTTTGAGACCAGTCTAGGCAATTTAGGGGCTTAATGAGACCCTTTCTCAAAATCAAAAGTAAGAATAGGCTGTGGATGTAGCTCAGTGTGGTACTCAAACTCCAGTACCCCAAGCAAACTAAGAAACAAAGAACAACAACTGAGAAAGTCAATTAATATCTGTAGGTTTCAGTTATTATTTATTTATTTATTTATTCATTTATTTGCAGTACTGGAAATTGGATAGAGGGCCTTCCCTCTGAGTTACATTCCCAGACCTTTTTAATTATTTCAGATAGGATCTTGTTAAGTCACTAAACTGTCTAGGCTGGGCTTGAATTTGCGATTTTCTTTCCTGAGGCTCCCAGAGAGCTGGAATCACAGGATGAGGCCAGAATGCCTAGCTTTCAACTTCAGTAATGAGTGAACTGAGAACGTTGGACTAAATAAAATTGAACTGTGCATCCATAGAGGATCTCCTGAAGGATTTGGACTGAGGGAGGAAGCCAGCATACAGACCAAATACTCAGTCCCTTCTACCAAAGATGTGTGACTTTCATCTTCTTATAAATATTTTTTTGTGGTACTGAGGATCAAAAACAGAGCTTTCACACTGAGCTACATCCTCAGCCCATTATTTTTATTTGTTTATTTTTATTTTGAGATAGGATCTCACTAAGTTGCAAAGTTGCCCAGGCTGGGTTCAAACTTACCATCTTCCTATGCCACCAGACCCAACTATATTTTTGTTTGAATAAAAGATTTCTGAAGTTGGAGGAATGGCACAGTGGCTGAAATGCTTGCCTAGCAAGCATAAGGCCCTGGTTTCACGTGGTGGCAGATGTATATAATCCCAGCACTGGGTAGGCTGAGGCATAAGGTTTGCCATGAGTCCAAGGCTAGCCTGGGTTACATAGTTTAGGGTCAGCCTGGGATACAGCGGGCGACCCTGGTCTCAGGAAAAAAAAAAAGAAGAAGGCAATAAAGTGAGGATAACTAAACCACTGGAGAATTAAGTTGGAACAGTAATTGAGAAGTCACACAAGTATATGTGGCAAGTATATGTCCCAAAGCACATCAGAATACTAGCAGATTAAGGTCATTCTGCTCCCCAAAAGACCTTAGGTATTGCACAACCAAAAGTGCAGGACCTCAGTTCATGTACAATCTCATTTACATTGTGGTTTTAACTCTATCACCCCAACCAGGTGGATACCATGGATATCACGGTCTTGGATACCATGACACATCCTCCAAAGACCTTTTGTGGTGAAAAACTCCCCTCCTGATGGAGGGCTGAGTCAGGTGTATCACTGGGCCATGATACCTACCAATTCCCAACCTTAAATCCTCCTGTGATCCCAGGATCCTAAGAAACCTAGTATCTGTTCTAATGGTGCCTTGAGCCTTCCCTACTTACTGGTCTCAGTCTTTGGAGTATATTTTCCCTTTAATAAAATCTCTGTCTTTCTTACTACCTCTGTGTGTCCTGTTCAGATCTTTATTCAGAACATTAAAAATCTCAATAAAGACCCCAATCTGTTAACACTATCTCAAAATAAAAAGATTAATAAATAAATAAGTAGCATGGAAATATAGCTCTAGGTACAATCCCAACACAATAAATAAATAAATAACTGGGCATAGTGGTGCATGCTTGTAATCTTAGCATTTAGGAGACTGAGGCAGGAGGGCCACCATAAGTTCAAGGCCAGCCTGGGCGACATAATAAATTCAGGACCAGCCTGAGGCCTAGACTACAAAACAAAACCCTGCCAAGGAAGGAAGGAAGGAAGGAAGGA
>PVKB01004548.1:59659-113353 GCA_004027205.1 Ctenodactylus gundi
GAAGGAAGGAAGGAAGGAAGGAAGGAAGGAGGGAAGGGAGGGAGGGAGGGAGGGAGGGAAGGAGTGAAGGCGGGAAGGCGAGAAGGCGGGCAGGCGGGCAGGCGGGCAGGCGGGAGGGCGGGTGGGCGGGCAGACACCTAGCACTGATCCTAGCAGTGTGGAAAGTTGAGATAGGATCACAACATAAAGCCCAGTCTAGGGAACTTAAAGACTTTGTGAAAGCCTGTCTCAAAATAAAAAATAAAAATGAAGTGGAGATGAAGCTTTAAAATATGTGCCAAATACATATTTTGAGTCCCCTTTTCTAGTAAACCAGTGTGGATTACTTTTTGGGAGAAAGCATGTCACTTACCTATGTCAAGACCTTTAGAACTGCATATACAACCAACCTCCAAAAAAAATTGAGTACAGTTTAAAAAATTAATGTCTGTGACTTATGAACATGATGGCAGCCAAGTAGGAGTACTGCTCAACAGCTCCCCACGGGCTCATCTACACAGCTGAGATACAGTTAAAAAACTACTTGCTCAACTTACCTTGGAGAGGGAGGAGAGCTCCAGGAATTGAAAGGAGGCCTCAGGAAGGTTGGAAACCTCAAAGATGTATCACAGGCTGAAGATCACTCCAGCCCAGGAGGCTACCCCCAGCTGCCTGGAAGGAATGTGAGCCGCAGTGAGTATCTGGCAGTCAGAGATCAATGTGAGCCTAGAGCCAAGAGCCACGGGAATTAACAGCAGCTGGCAGCCCCAGCCTCCATAAACAAGCCTGTGGATGGTGCAAACTGCAAACGTCCTGCACACCTCCCTGTGAAAAGGACTTTCTACAGCTTAGCAGACCAGCCTGGAAGAAGTGATGTAGGCAGAAGAGCGTTTTGTTGTTGTTGTTGTTGTTTTGTTGTTTTGTTTTTTGTTTTTTTGAGACAAGGTATTGCTCTGTAGCCCAGGCTGTTCCTGAACTCAGGATGGAGTCCAGGCTGCCTTGGACTGACAGAAATCCTCCTGCCTCGGCCTCCCTGTTGCTGGGATTGCAGATGTGCGCCACCACACCATGCTTGTGTGGTGTTAAGTAATTGAACTCAGATACTTAGCATTTGCAAGGCAAGAGCTTTAACCGCTGAGCCATTTCTCCAGCCCCAACAAGAGCCATTTGAAAGGAGCCCAACTTCAAACTGTTGTAGGTAAAAGAAGTCACAGATAGTTGATACACCAGGGATTTTAGAGACACTCTTTTTTTTTTTTTCTTTCTCCTGTGACAGAGTCTCAATCTGAAGTCCAGGCTTGTCCTGAACTCACTATGAAGCCCAGATTGGCCTCAAACTCAAGGCAATCCTTTTGCCTCAGCCTAATAAGTGTGATCATAGGTGTGATCATAGGTGTGCACCATCATGCTGGGTTTATGTAGCTCTGAGGAAGTGAACTCAGGGCCTTAAACTTGATAGACAAGAGCTCTAACCACTGTGCAATTTATCCAGTCCCTGGAGACATTCTCTTAACCAATGCCTTAGGAAGCAGCTGGCACAAGAGACAGTCAGAGAGAGGGAAGAAAGGCTGCTGATCTCCTAAATGGTTAGGTCATAGCAAGAGAGGCCACAGAGGGCAGAGAGCCTCACCCTTCAGGGAGGGAAGTGAGGATAAGTGGGAGAGCTTTACTGAGGGTGCTGAGTGTGAACAAGACTTCATTGCCCACTTCCAGTGCAGAGCTCAGTGGGCTTTTCAGTCTTCTGCCCTCACCCTTCCCACTCATCCAAGTTCAGAGAAATGTCTTGGCTAACCCATTAATGTGAGCTATAGAATCATGGGAAGATAAGGCAATAGGACACATGCAGAAATGCCTGACTCCCCAGAAGTGAATATCATAGGTCCTGAAATAGTGGAACTTACAGGAAATGAAGTCAAAACACCAATGAGACAAGTAGTTATAATAAAACATGACATATTTAAACAAACACAAGTAATGATTACCGAACTTAAAGAGGAACTTACTAAATAATGGTCATTATTTAAAAATACAAAGTATTGAGTTTATAGAAGACATAAATAAAAGGTTGACTGAGATAAATAAGGCAGTGCAATATATGAAAGAACATTTTGGTAGAGATGTGATGTATCTGAAAAGAAATCTAGTTGATTACAGAGCAAGACCTTGTCTCAAAAAAAAGGAAGAAAGAAAAGAAATCTAGCTAAAATTCAGGATATAAAAAACCCATGTGAAATCAGCGGAAGCCAACTTGGGCACTGTGTAGGCAGAAGAGCAGACTGTGAAGACAGGGTTGATGAATTCAAAGCTGTGATCAGACCAGACACCAAAGGAGAAATGAACAAGGTGTCTACATCCAACAGCTGATAGATGGCTCAAAGAAAGCCAATCTGAGAATTATGGGTGTAAGAAAAAAATATAAAGAATTTATTCACTGAAATCTTGCCAGAAATTTTTCCAAATCTAGAAAAAGAAATTAATATTCCCATACAAGAAAGTTACAGAACACCAAATGACCTTGACCAGAAAAGAACCTTATAACACATCATAACCAAAATCTCAGAAATTTAACTCTAGAGAATATTAAAAGCGGTGTCTTAGTTATATTCTAGTTGCTATAACAGAATACCTGACACCTACAATTTAAGGGAGGAAAAATTTCCTCAGTTCACCATTTCAGAAGGTCTGTCTCTCTCATGTGTTAATGGGTGGCTGACAGTGGCGGCAGCACATGGCAGGGAGGTCTGACAGAGGATCATTGCTCATAGCATGGCAGGCAGAAAGCCTAGTGAGGGAGGACCAATTGGATGTCCAGAGTGCAAGGTAAATGCCAGAGCTTTCCCAGGAAAAACTATTACAAGATTTCTCTTTCCTTCCTTTACTTAGTTCAGGCTGCCAGTTAACAGCCCACACGCAGAGTAGGTGCCCCTCTCTCACTTTCTGTCCCACAAGTCAATATACACACCTGAAAGCTCTGCCCAGTACTCCCCCCAATCTCAATAAATTGACACAGTCCCGCTAGGTCACATCTTCCCTTTCCAGCCAACCCCCCTCCCAACAGCACATGATTCCGTTAGTATCACACTATATCCAAATATTTGAGGCTATTGGGGGACATTCCAGATCCAAACCACAAGAGAGAAACATTATTCTAGTAAGGCAAGACCACTGAATAATTGCAGATTTCTCTATGCAAATCTTAAAGGCCAGGAGCACTTGGAATGAAGTCTTTAAAGATTTAAAAGCGAGCTGAAGGAATAGTTCAGCAGTTAAAGCCCTTCTCTAGCAAGCACAAGGATCTGGGTTCATGCCCTACCTCCATATAGACTGGGCATGGTGGCACACACCTATAATCCTAGCAAGGCAGCTGAGGCAGGAGGATTGTCATGAGTTCAAAGGCAGCCTGGCTACTTAGTGGGTTGAGGACCAGCCTGAACTACAAAGTGAGACTCTTGTCTCAGAAAAACGCAACAACAATAAAAAATAAAACAAAATTTAAAAGAAAAGTGTCAACCCAGGTTTTATCCAGCAAAATTATCTGAAAATTGAGGAAGTAAAAATTTCTCTCAACAAAGAAACCCTAATGAAATTTATAGGGGCTGGAAGAATGGCACATCAGTTAAAGCACTTGCCTAGCAAGTGCAAGACCCTGAGTCAGATTACTCAGCACCACATAAAGCTAGGCTGTGCATGCCTGTAATCCTAGCTCTTGGGAGGCTGAGACAAAAGGATTACCATGAGTCCAAGGCTAGCCTGGGCTACATAGTAAGTTCAAGACCAACCTAGGCTACAGAGCAAGACCCTGTCTCAAAAAAAAAAAAAAAAAAAAGCCCAGCATGGTGGCAAGCAGCTGAAATTCCAGCACTCAGGAGTCTGAGGCAGGAGGATTGACATGAGTTCTAGGCCAGTTTGGACTACATACTGAGTTCGGGATCAGCTTGGGCTGCAGTGCGGGACCCTGTCTGAAGAAAAAAAAAAAAAAGGATAACTCAACTCATCATCTTCCATTCTCTAGTGCACCTGCCCCCCCCACCCCCAATCTATGTGCCGTATCTCTTAAATGTTCTTGCTTAACCTCTTGCCTGGACATGGCTTCCCATCCACCAAGCTCTCCCAGCGGGGTGATTGAATTCTCCGCCCCCCACGTGCAAGAACCAAGTGCCATCATCCATCACCGGCCACGCCTTTCCATGGGTACCACTTTTACACAAACAACAATACTGATATGAAGGAATGACTGGACAAGTAGGTTTCTAAACTATGGCAGTAAATTGTAGGGGTGTTATTAAAAGGTATTTGATGGTGGGGGGCAGATGTAGAAGTTACTGTAAGACAAAGGATCCTCAAAGAATTTGTTTATTCATGTGTTTGCTGCAGCCCCATTTACTGGTGTCTACTGATTGGGCTGTGTTCCTTATTTTTTTTTTTTTTTTTTTTAAGTAATGTGGATTGAGCCCAGAGCACATGCCAGACAAATGCTCTGCCAGATCCCAGTCCCCACCTTTTTTTCTTTCTCTCTCTCTGTAGTTCAGGTTCAGGCTGCTCCTATACTCACTGTGAAGCACAGGCTGACCTCAAACTCACCACAGTCCTCAGCCTCCTGAGTGCTGGGATTACAGGTGTGCACCATGACACCCAGCTTGCCCTTTCTTTTCTTTCCCTTTTTTTTTTTTTTTCTTTCTTTGAGGTACTAGGGATTGGGCCTCCATGCTGAGGCCTTCACCCTGAGCTACATCTCAGCCCTTTTTAGGGTTTGAATTAACGTCTCGCTGAGTCCTCCAGTTGCCCAGGCTGGGTTCTATCTTGAGATCCTTCATGCCTCTGCTTCTCAGAGTGCTGGGATTATAAGCATGGGCCGCTGTGCCTGTTTTTGCTGCTTTATATTGTTTATGATACTGGGGATCAAACCTAGATCTCCACACTGAGCTCTATTCCCAGCCCTTTTCTAAAGTTTTTAATTTGAAATAAGGTCTCACTAAGTTGCTGAATTGCTCAGACTGGGCTCAAACTTTCCATCTTCCTTCCTTAGCCTCTGAGTGCTGGGATTACAGGTGTATGCCACTTCACCTGGCTCCTTTTTAGTTAATTAGCATATTAATTAACATATTTACTGTGGTACTGGGATCGAGCCCAGGGCCTTTGCACTGAGCTACAACCTCAGCTCATTTTTAATTTATTTTTTGAGACAGGGTCTCTCTCTGTCGCCCAGGCTCGTCCCGAACTCACCACTATGGAGCCCAGTCTGGCCTCACACTCAATGGCAATCCTCGAGCCCCAGTCTCCTGAGTGCTGAGATTACAGTTGTGTGCCACCATGCCTGACTTATATGATGCTGGAGTATCAAACTTAGTGCTTGGCTCTTGACAGCACCTGCTAGGCAAGCACTTTAACGGCTGAGCATTCCTCCAACCCTCTTAGCTCATTTTTATACTCAAAATCAAAAGGACTAAGGATGTAGCTCAGTGCAAAGGCGCTGGGCTCAACCCAATAATACAAAAAAAAAAAAAAACTAAATTAAAATTTGGGCTTTCTTACAATTCAAACCTAATTAGTAGAGAAAGCTTAATTTACAGGGTGTAACATACTCAGTGACTTTCTCCAACATCTGAATATAATGAAAAGAGAGAACCAAAAGTTGGCTTTTTCTAAATACCATGTTTGCCTCCTAGGAATTCTAGGTTTTTATTTGAAGGGTTTCTTAGGAAACTCTAAATGTTAGAAGGAAGTGTCGCTTTTCGCTTAATGTTTTACCTTGTTAGCGTCTCCACCCTCAACTGACCTTTAGTGACTAACAGGACTGGCACCAGTTCTCGCTGAGCAGGTGTGAATTCCCCTCACCAGCTTGGGTTTTGTGTGTTCTGTTAATTTTGCACTTGCAGACCAAAACTGAATAAAGAATTTCTTCTTTATTTTTTATGATACTAGGGATCAAACTCAGGGCCTCAGCCCCTTTTTTTATTGATGATTTGAGACAGGTGCTCACTAAGTCATTAAGTTGCCCAACCTGGGCTCCAACTTGCAAATTTGCCTTAGCAGCCCCAGAAATTTAGGATAACAGGCCTAAACCAAACCCAGCAGAATTTCTTAAATAAGGACCAGCAAAGATGTAGTTGCTCTTTAATTTTTAAATTGTCCTGGCACAGTGGTCTTGGCTGAGTCATGCGGTAGTCATCCTGTCTGGTGTTGGAAGGCCCTTGCCTGCAGCCCAGTGACTCAGCAGGCAGTTGCCAGAACAGGAAGGCTTGAGGTTCATCTGACAAGTCACCAGCTTTCACCATAGAAAACAAATTAACTGCTATGCCACACCGCTCCCCCCGCCCCCAGCACCCCGGGGTTTGTTTTGTTGTGTGTATGAGTTTCTTTTGTTTTGTTTGTTCTATGTAGTTCATGAAGGCCTCCAATGTGCAATCCTCCTGTCTCAGCCTACTGAGATCGCAGGTATGCGCTGCCATGCCCAGATTCCCTCCTTTTTTGGGTTTTGGTACCAAAGATTGAAGCCAGAACCTTCACACTGAGCTACATTTCTAGCTCTTTTTATGTTTTATGTAGAGGTAGAGTCATCTTCAGTCACTGAATTGCTCAAGCTGGGCTGGAACTCACCATCCTCCTGCCTCAGCTTTCTGCAGGATTGGAATTCCAGGCATGTACCCACCACACCCAATTTCTTCTGTTTTATGCCGCCATCTCAGGGACGTTTTCTCCTTCCTCAGACTTATCTGCGTTTTCCCTTTGACCTGATTTTGTCCTCAAAAATGCTATCCAGAAGGGACGGCTCTAGGCCTGCCCTGCCTCAGTGAGGAAGGCGAGGGATTCGTAAACACCCCGCGAGTGGAAAGAAGTGTCGCTGTTCTTCAGAGATTGCGGAACGCACTCTGCAAAATGCATCGATTCCGTCCCACAGAGGTGATTCTCAGTAGTTGGGAAAGTGAAGCTCTTCCTATCCAGTAGCCATTCTCTGGATTTTGAAAAAAACCCAACATTTTCACAGTTTCTTGGAGCTTTCCTTCACCATATCTTAGTTTAGGCCATTGTTTTCTGAAGTGTGGTCTGAGGGCTCCTGACATTGCAATCCAGGATTTTTGTTTTTGTTTTTTTGGTACTAGAAATTGAACCCTTTCCGTAGAGCTACATCCCAGTCCTGCCACTCCACTCCCCCAGCCTTGTGGGTACATGTGTGTGGAGGGAGGAGGGGGGTATGCAGGGCCCTCACACAGAGCCACATTTCCAACCTGCTTTTCATTTTTACTGGGGGACAGTATCTCACTCTTGCTAAATTGCCTAGACTCGATTTGAATTTGTTACTCTCCTGCCTCAGCCTTCCAGAGTGTTAGAAACAGCTCGTAGGAAATTTACCTGTCAAACAAAGGATGGACATGGGAGGCACAGATGACAGAATATGAGGTTTTTTCTTTTTGCAAAAAGGGTGACCTCCCACATGCAAGTGGAGAGAGGCACACACAAAACGTAGTAGGTGGCGACTTAAATCCTAGGTCCCAAGTCCCTCCCCCTGCCTCTTTCTGTTGGCAGGATGCACAGTCTTCCTGAGAAAAAGCTAAGGCACTGGGTCAAGACCAAGTTTATCACAACGTCATGGCCTTTATCCCTCCACCCCCTTTCTACCTTTGTCGGGTCACCTGATTAGTTAAGGGAGGAAAATGTTAAGGATCTGAGATCCGCCCATCACCTTTACCCTGAATAATGTGCCACTGCTACCGCTGGGTGGCGCTCACACAGAGTGTTGGGATTATTATTTTGCTAAATTACTTATCAATCACCTCCTCTCTTTTTGAGATAGGTTTTCACTGAATCAATAAATTGCTCATGCTGACTACCAATTTGTAATTATCCTGCCTCAGCCTCCCAGACTGCTGGAATTACAGTTATGTACTATGCTCAGCAGCTTTATTTTATTTATTTATTTTTGTTTTGTTTTGTTTGAGCCACGGTCTTCCTATTGCAGTCCAGGCTGGCAATTGAACTTGAAATCTCCGTGCCTCAGCTTCCTGAATGCTGGGATTACAATTGTGTGCCATCATATTTGGTAAACTATTCTTTACTAGCCACTGTTTTGGTTTTTTTTTTTTTTTCCCAGTACTGCAGATTGAACCAGGGCCTTTACACCAAGCTACAGCCTCAGTGCTTTTATGTTTATTTTCCCAGAGTTTCTATGTTTTATTGCCACCACATTGCTCAGGCTTTGACCGCATATTTGCGCAGAGGGCACAGCCGTTCCTTCCGTTGCTGCTTCTTGGTCTTCAACTTCTCCTCGTGCTTATTAAGCCGGCGGCGCATGGCTCTAGTCTTTTTGGGCCACAGGTCCAGTGGCTTATACTTCTTGCCCTTGTAAAATTTCCTGAGATTTTCTTTCCGCGTCTGGTTAATAACGGTGAGAACACGGGCAATGGATTTGCGGACAACTCGGATCTTGGAAAGCTTGGACGCCGCGCCGCCAATCACTTTGGTGACCCGCTGCTGAGAAAGCTCCACCATCAGGTCGTCCAGCTGTTTCAGCAGTTCCTTCTTCTTGCCGCGACGGTCTCCAGCCTTAATCTTGGCCCTCTCTACCAAAGCTGCTGTTGCCGCCGCTGCTTGCCCAGAAGGCACTATATTTATGTTTTGATTTTGAGGCATAGTTTCACTAAATTGCTACATTGTTCAGGTTGAGCTCAAATTGTTATGCCCAGATCACATAATCCCCGAAGACCTCCAGGAGACTGAACACACATGCAAAAGCAAAGAGCCTTTACTTCCGGCTTAAACTCGGTTTCTCAGACTTCCCCAACACAGTGAATCTGTGCCGAAAGCCTCAGGTTGCGAAGCAGAGGTAGGGAAAGGGGTGGTTACAGCGAGCACGATGCAGGTGTAGCAGGCGATCACAAGTACCAATTACATTAACAAAGCATGAGAATCAGGTGAGTTTACAAGGCCCACGTGGGGTGTAAACTGAAACTCAGGCCTACTAACTTTTCTAAGGGCCTGAAACCTGTAGTTTATTTAGCCTGGGTGATTCTCTGCCTCAGTTTCCCAAGTAATTAGGATTACTAGTGTGTACCACCCCTCCTGGCTTGCAGTACAGTTTAATTTTTTTTAGTGCAGTTTAATTTTATGTAATAAATTAACTGAGCTAAATTAGAGTTCGCAAGCTTTCACAGTTGGGATCTAAAGACGAGCCGTGGGGCAGAGGGCCAGTGCTGCCTGTGCAGCCTGCCCATCCCACCTGCTACTCCCTCTCCCCGCCACAGTGCCTTGTCTGGTAATGCTTTGTGGTCACTGTGGGAGGAACTGGGAGAACAGGTGGGAGCCGGGAAAAGCAGCAGTGCTCTCTCTGTTGTACTGGTGGCCGTCGGGGTTGCCTTAGAGAGCAAGGGGAAGGGTGCCAGCCACGAGGCATAGTGAGGCCTGGGCTCCGTCCCCCAATACCACAGAAAAATTAGCCAGGCCTGGTGGCCCACACCTGTAATCCCAGGACACAGAAGGACAGGAAGCTGAAGCAGGAGGATTGCCAATAGTTAGAGACCAGGCTGAGCTACAGAGTGGGTTCCGGACAAGCCTGGGCTACAGTGCAAGACCCTGTCTCAAAACAAAAAAAAGAAAAGAAAGCAAGATTGGCTAACATCTCTACTAACAAAAAGCCATCTAACAGAAATAATTTGTCTTTATAGTCCCTTCAGTATATATTAATAAATTATATAGTTAATAATCAATAGTAATATTATACCAGTTGTCTTCATTACTTATTTGTTGCTGGGACAGAATACCTGGCATCCACAATTTAAGGGAGGAAAGATTTATTTCAACTTACAGTCTCAGAAGGTCAGCCACCTACCAATCTGTTTTACTTTGAGCACATTGGAATACCTTTCTAGGGCTGAATGTAGCTGAGCGGTAAAGCACACACTTAGCAAGCAAGCGTAAGGTGGTGTTCAGTACAAAGGAAGTCTCCATTTTTTAATTTCCTTATCTATAATGAAGAAGCTTCTTTGCAGGATTGCTGTGAGGATTAAGGCACTAACTATATGGTAAGTACTAAAAGTATATGGTGCATAGTGAGCACTCAATAAATTTTAGTTGCTATATAATTTTTTTTGAGATAGTAAGGATGGAACTCAGGTCCTTCACCCTTAGCCATATCTCCAGCCCCTTTTATTGTGTATTGAAACAGGGTTTTGCTAAATTGCCCAGGCTGTGCTTAAACTTGTAAACTTGCTGTCCTCCTGCCTCAGTCTACAGAGGTTTAGGGATTATAGACCCAGCTTGGTTGTTACATAGTTATAATTAAAACTCTGGCACTTACTTTTTGTAGTACTTACCATACTTGTTAGGTTTTAAGTTCAACAAGATTTGAGTGCTGATTTTTGCAGTATTCCTCATACTGGTATCTAGTAGATGCTTAACAAATGGTAAATTAAATATATCTCCCAGGGTGAATGTTGTACTGATGTAACTTCCTTTCTACCTCAAACTTTTTTGTTGTTGTTGAGACAGAGTCTCACTCTGTAGCCCTGGGTGGTCCTGAACTCACTATGGAACTTACACTGGCTTTGGACTCACAGCAATCCTCCTCAGCCTCCACAGTGCTGGGATTACAGGCACACACCACCACACCTAACTTTGTGATGCTGAGGAATTGAACTCACGTACTTAGCGCTTGCTAGGCAAGACTTTAACTGCTGAACCATCCTTCAGCCTCTCAAACTTCTTTTTATTTCATTCAGATCAATAGTTAGAAGAAGTGGATTTATCATGACTTGTATGCTCCTCACAGTCCTTACAACGATGCACACGTACAATGGCATCAACAAGTGCTTAGGAGCTGGTTGGTGAGATGATGTGGCTCAATCCTCATCCACTACAGCTTTACCTGTTGTTAGAAAGACAGAGAAAACTTAGGGCCAGGCCTGGAGGAGCAGGCCTGGAATCTCAGCTTCTGAAAGCCTAGCATGGGTAACTTAGTGAGTCTCAAAATCAAAAATAAAAGTGAGCTGGGATGTGGCTCAGTGTAAATCTCCTGGGTTCAACCTTTAGTGCTATAATAAGAAAAAAAATTAGGGAAGCAACTCTTAGGTTACCAACTTTACTTTAAATATACAACACTGGAGTTTGGGGGCTGGAGGAACAGCTTAGTGGTTACAACACTTGCCTAGCAAGCATAAAGCCCTGGGTTCAATTCCCCAGCAACACATAAGCTGAACATAGTGGCACATGCCTATAATCCCAGTATTTGAAGTCTGTGGCAGGAGGATTGCCTTGTGTTCAAGGCCAGCCTGGGCTACATAGTTAGCTGGACTACAGAGCAAGACCCCGCCTCAAAAAAAAAATAAATAAAACAAAATAAAAATAGAGAACGTTTGACATTGTAGGAACTTGCTTGTTTTTGTACACTACTGACTGGTCTGAAAAATCTAATATCTATTTAAAAACCTTAATGAACAGTAACTGACTATGTTGCTCAAGTACTGCATGTACTGTGTTCCAAGAATTCTCCATAGTATGAATTAATTTTTTAGTATAATCAGAAAATGTTTTTCATATTGTGCTTTGCAAATGGATGGGTCAATATTCACTATTCCTCTATTAGTTGTCATAAAGTCATCACTATGGCAGAGCATTAGTAATTTACCTGCTATGTGGTTTTTAAAAAAATTATTTCGTTTCAGAAGTAAATTTCCTCATTGATCAACTGAAGAGATTAGAGTCTAAGGTCTCTTTCATTTCTAACTTTTTTTTTATTTTGGTGTTATTGGGGATGGAACACTGGGCCTTCACACTGAGCTACATCCCCAGCCTTATTTTTTATTTTATAAACAGGGTCTTGCCAAATTGCCAAGGTTGGGCTCAGATTTCAGATTCTTCTGCCTCAGGCTTCCAGAGTGCTGACATAAGTGTAGGCTTGTAACTACTACCTAGCTCTTTTCTTTTTACTTCTTTCTTCTTTTTCTTTTTCTTTCTTTCTTTCTTTCTTTCTTTCTTTCTTTCTTTTTTTCTTTTTTCTTTTTTTTTTTCTTTAATGGTACTGGGAATCAAGACCAGGGCCTTCTCACTTAGCAATATCCCAAGCTCCCCACTCCCTCCAGCCCCACCTCCCACACACCTTTTTTGGAGGCAGATCCTCACCCTGTGTACAGGCTGGTCCTGAGCTCACTATGTCACCCAGGCTGGCCTTAAAGTCAATCTTTCTGCTTCAGCCTCCAGAGAGCAGGGATTACAGATGTCTGCCACCATGCCCAGCCAATATTTATGTGTTAGGTAATCGAACTCAGGACCTTGTGGATGCTAAGCAAGCATGTAACTGCTGAGCTATACCCCTAACCCCTTCTTTTATTTTCGAGACGGGGTCTTGCTAAGTTGCTAAGATGCCGATGCTGGGCTTGAATTTGTGATCCTCCTGCCTCAGCCTCTCAGAGTGCTGGATTAGAGGCCTGCATCACCAGGCCTGGCCCTCTTTTTTAATTTCCATTTTATTCAATAGATCATATGAATCATTTATTTTGAAATCAAAATCTAATCTATTTTGCACAACTGTGCCCCACCACAAAGGCAACTGGCTTTATTTATTTATGTATTTACTTATTTACTTGAGACAGGGTCACACTCTGTAGCCCAGGCTGGTCCTGAACTCATTATAGAGTCCAGCTCACAGCAGCCCTCTTGTCTCAGCATCCTGGGTGCTGGGATTACAGGCATACACCACCACACCCAGTTCACATGGTGCTGGGGAATCGAACTTGGATACTTAGCACTTGATTTAGCACTTGCTCGGCATTTAGCTGCTGAGCCATTCCTGCAGCCCCTATTTGGGTTTTTACTTCAGGTAATTGCCTCTGAATAATAGGCTTGTACACCTAATCCTTTTAACATTGTTATGAAATGGCAGTTGAGGTATAATCTTTATTTTACTCATTTGTCATCTTTGTTCATAGGCAGAAATAATGCCCAAATGTTCCATAAATCTGAAGATAAACTTCTTTTAAAAGTGTGCATCTGGGGCTGGAGGAATAGCACAGCTATTAGAGCACTTGCCTAGGAAGCCTAAGGTCCTGAGGTTTATTCCCCAGCACTACATACAACAGGTGTGGTGGTGTATGCCTGTAATCCCAACATGTGAGAGGCTGAGGCAGGGGGTAGGAGGACTGCAGTGAGTTTACAGCCACACTGGGCTACATAGTGAGTTCAGGACCAGACTGGTCTACAAAGTAAGATAATGTTCCCCACCCCACCACCAGAAAAAAGTTCATCTGATTCATGGCAAGCCATGCACCATGACCAAGTTGGTCTTATCCTGAGGATGCAAGGATGATTCAACATACATAAATCAGTTGATGTAATATAGCACGTTAACAAAAGCAAGCACAACATACTACTGCCAACATTTTCCTAAATGGGGGAAAACTGAAAGCATGTCTCCTCAAATGAGGAACAAATCAAGAGTGTTCACTCTCACCACTTCTATTCAACATAGTGCTTGAAACTTTAGCCAGAGCAATCAGGCTAGGGAATGGAATAAAGGGAATACACATAGGAAAGGAAGAAGTTAAACTATCCTTATTTGCAGATGACATGTTCCTTTACATAGAAGACCACAAAAACTACACCAGAAGAGTCTTAGAACCAAGAAACAAATTCAGCTCCATTGCAGAGTATAAAAGTATTCTCAAAAGTTAAAACTTTTTTTCTGAGACAGAGTCTCACTTTGCAGTCCGAACTGGTCCTGAGCTCATTGTGTAGCCCACGCTGCCCCTGATCTCTTAGCAATACTCCTGCCTCAGCCTCCTGAGTGCTGGGATTACAGGCACATGCCACCACGGCCAGCTTATATGATGCTGGGGAATCGGACTCAGGGTCTTGTGATTGCTAGGCAAGCATTTTAACCACTGAACTAGGCTCCGGCCCTTCAATAGCATTACTGTACAGTAACAAAACTCACAGAGAGAGATCAAAAAAACAATCACATTCATAGTCGCCTTAAATAAAGCTGTATGCCTAGGAATCAATCTAACCAAGAAAGTGAAGGACTTCCATAATGAAAACCAGAGTACTCTGAAAAAAGAAATTGAATAGAACATTAGAAAATGGAAAGACATCCCTTGTTCCTGGATAAACAGAATCGATATTGTCAAAATGGCTATACTACCAAAATGATACACGGATTCAATGTCATTCCAATCAAAATACCACGAGCATTTTTTGCAGAACTAGAGAAAAAGATCCTAAAATTTATGTGCAACCAGAAGAGACCTAGAATAGGCAAAGCAATCCTGAACAACAAGACAAAAGCAGTGTCCCACTCAGCTGGGAGTGCATCTACCCCCATGGGAGGGACGTCCCCTTCCTTCTGGCTCCTTCCCCTTTTCTATGAGGAATTCAAATGCTGTAACTTTTTGGAACCTCAGTTTTTGATTTTTTTTATTTGGGTAGGTTTTGGAATCCAGACCATTTATACCCCCTGGGGAAAATTCATGAGGTGGGGAGAGAGAAGAGGAAAATACCATCTTCTCCCACCTTCACTGTTAGCTTCTTGAAAATGGGCCCTTGCCAAATAAATCTGCAGTTTTTTTAAGTGAAAAAAAAAAGACAAAAGCGGGAGGCGTCGTCATACTGGACACCAAGTTATGCTACAAGGCAGCTGTGGTAACAACGCCTGGCATCATCACAGAGACAGGCGGGTGGGTCAGTGCAGCTAGACTGAGGATGCAGACAAACCAGGATGCCCTTTGCCATCTGATCTTTGACAAGGAGCAAAAAACATATGCTGGGAATAGGTAGCCTCTTTAACAAATGGTACTGGAAAACAACACTGATGTTCCATGTTACTCCAGTAATAATAAAACACTGGTGAGGTTGAAGGGGTGGGAATCCAACTACCGGAGGACTATAAAATTTATAATCATTATAGAAAGCAGGAGAGAGACTCTTTCAACCAACTGAACTAGATATCCCATTTGATCAGCTATACCTCTTCGGGGTATCTTTCTAAAAGAGTTAAAGTCATTAGACAACAGAAATGAATACATCTAACCATATTTAATAGCAGCACAACTCAATAACTACATCTTGAAAACAGCTGATATGAACAGGAATGGAGAACGAAGATGTGATATATTTACTCGAGTACTACTCTGCCATAAAGATAAGTCTGAGTCATTGTTAGGCAGATGGATGCACCTTGAGACCATCGTGTTTAGCAAAATGAACCAGAAGGTTAAATAGCACATGGTTTCTTTAATAAGAGAAAACTGAAGTAAAAGAGTACAAGGCAGATTGATAGAATAGAAGTCATGCTTTGTGGAGAGGGAAAGGGGTGTTGTGGGGATGAGTGGGTGGGAAGGGAGAAGGCAAGTAAAAATCTCCAAGATGCAATATGTATGTGCACCCATTCCTCAAGCTGAATGCCATTATTATGTATCATAAATACATAACAAAAAGTGCAATTTGGGGGGAAAATTGTGTATCTGAACCTGCAACATAGACAAGAAGATCACGAATTCAACGTCAGTCTAGGCAACTAGTGGTTACCTGCCCCCAAAAAGGAGGGACGTTGAGGATGTGGCTCAAGGATAGAGGCCGGGATTCCTCCCTAGTAAGAGGGGGTGGGGGTGGGGAGAGGGGTGAGAAGATGAAGTTTGGTGGTAGAGGAAGGAAGAAAGTCAGGGGTAGCTGCTCAGGAAGCAGGACCCTGCTGAGGCAGGAGGATTAGGAGTTCAAGGCCAGGCTGGGTTGTTATACACAGGGAGACACTGATGAAAGGTATAGGCTTTTTAAACTGGGCGTGGTGGCGCATGCCTGTAATCCCAGCACTCGGAAGGCTGAGGCAGGAGAATTGCTGTGAGTCCAAGGCCAGCCTGGGTTACAGAGCAAGACCCTGTCTCGAGGAGGAGGAGGAGGAGGAGGAGGAGGAGGAGGAGGAGGAGGAAGGGAGAAGAAGGAGAAGGAGAAGAAAGAAGCAGCAGCAGCAGCAATAGAAAAAAGGTATAGGCTTTTTTCCTGTCTGACCATTAGATGTCGCTCAACATCCACGGAGTGGAAGAAAGCAGCGGTGCATTGTAAAGCTGCTAGGTCCAGGTCCTTCCAGTCCCACTTAGTTGTGAACTAATATTTGCACCTCATTGTCTTTCCCAATATCATCCAAAACCAAATCACCCATCCCAAAAACATGCTCTCCAAATGTCTTAGTTTTTTATCGTTTAAGGTCATCAACACTTAGTTTCACGTGCTTACATACATGGATCAGTGCGCTCATCCCTCAAGGCCACTCATCCCACAAGGCATGGCCCACATGTTGCCTCCTCCGCAGAACTTTATCTCTGGCCTTTCATCAACCAGAGCGTTGGACAAGAAAAAAAAAAAAAGAAGAAGAAGAAGCTTTGTCACAGTGGTTTTGTACTATTTGCTTACAATTATTTTTTTCCCAAATCAGGAAGAGATTCATAGTCAACAAAATGATGTGATTTTAACTTCCATGGTTAGTAATTATCCACAACATATGTATTTCTTAGTGTACTGAGAATTGAACCAAGGTCCTCTGCATTAAGCTGTATCGCTAGCCTTTTGTATTTTTAATTTTGAGGCAGAATCTCCCTAAGTTGCCCAGGATGGACTTAAACTTGCACCCTTCTGTTTCTCCCAAAGTACTGGGATTATAAGCTTGTGCCACCCCACCTGGATCATATTCCCAATTTTTATAACATAGGTATTCTTAGTTTGGTTTCTTTAATATGAGGACTATACATAGGTTTATGCTTTATACATATGTTTATGCTTTAATATGAGAATATACATATGCTTTCTGAAAGACAATTTGGCATCATTTGCCAGTTTTTCTTCTAGATATTTCCCTAAAGATGTACAGTACTTGGACACATGCACACATTTCCAGGTGAGATATTTACTGCACAAGTGTTTGTGTGAGCAAAAGACTAATAGGGACCTGAATAGCCATCGATAGGTGACCGGTCAAATCATCCACTGCACAGACAGTTACTACACAGCACTGAAAGTAAGGAATAATCTATGGGCACTGATATAAAATTGTATGCAAAATAGATGCCAGGTGTGAAGGTATTTGCCTATAATCTCAGCACTCAGAAGGCTGATGCAGGAGGATCATAAGTTTGGGACCATCCTGAGCTACATAGTGAAACCCTGTTTCAACCTCCCTTCCACATGTAATTAGAAAACTTTTTAGGTGGTGTTTTGTTTTGTTTTGTTTTGTTTTTGAGAAAGGGTCTTGCTCTGTAGTCCATACTGGTCCTGAACTCACTGTGTAGGCCAGGCTAGCCTTGCCACCTGCCTTAGTCTCCTGAGTGCTGGCATTACAGGCTTTTACAAGTGGGCGCCACCGGGTCCAGCTTTCTGTGGTGCTGGGAAATTGAACTCCAGGCCTTATGCTTGCAGGCAAGCACATTAACCGCTGTGCCATGCCACCTGCCCATAGAAAACTTTTTAGTAAATGTGAGGAAAGTCATAAAACTGGGCAACCTCCAAAGAGCATTCACTTAACCTTCCTCAAAACCTTAGAATAAAGGCAGTTGTCACCATGTCATAGAAGAGAAGATTAAGGCAGAGAGAAGTAAAATAATTTGTCCACATTCTATAGCTAGAGACTGGAAGAACTGAAATTGAAACCTAGGTCGTCTTGAGCTCAAACTACGTGCCTGAATCACCACACAACACATCTGTGTAGCAGTACAGGGGACACATATGCACCATGTCCAGTGGGCTCAGAGCAGCCTGGGAATATCTAGTAGGTGAGCAAGGGGATGATGAATCAAGGGGAAGAAGAATTTCTTCACATTTTACATCAATGGTTCTCATCCTTGGTTTAATAATAGAAACCTGGGGAACTTGAAAAAATAGTTACCTGAATAATCTCTTTTTTTCAAAATTAATTTTGCAGTACTGGGGATTGAACACAGAACCTGTTCTGGAGCTTGCCTGAATAATCTTAACAGATATTTCTCAAAAGTATGCAATGGTCAACAAGTGTACAAAAAATCTTCCACCTCACTGATCATCGTGAGATAGCATCATGCCCCAGTTACAATGTCTATTCGCAAAATGGCAAAAAATAAAAAATTCTGGCTAGGATGTGGAGAAAGGAGAATGCTTGTATACGGCTGGTGGGAATGTAATTGTGGGACACATTATGGAGGTTCCTCAACAGCCGAAAAACAGAGCAACCATGTGATCTCGTGAACGCGCCCCCAGGCATGCGTGTCCCGCAGCGGCCTGTCGCTGCAATGAGATATCCAAGATCAGCGACTTGAAGAGGTGAACGTTTACTTTTAGCTCCTGATACCAAAAGTTCCACGGTTGCATCCTCCCATTGCTTTGGGCCATCGGCCCATTGGGGCAGTGGGTAGGGGATAAGGTGCAAGCTGCCCACCTTTTGGCAGCTGAGAAGCGGAAAGACAGAGAGATTGAGTCATCATAATGTCCCTTTCAGGTCATGCCTGCAATAACCCAACTTCCTTCCGCTGGGACCTACTCCTGAAAGGTCCCGCCCCTTTGTATAGGGCCAGCCTCTGAGGATTACGCCTACCACATCAGACTTTGAGGGCCACTGCAGGTGCAAACTGTAACATCCGAAGGAAATGAAGTCAGCACGCTGAGGAGACTTCTGCACTGCCGTGTTTGTCGTGGCACTATTTGCGAGAAGGTGTGGAAATAACCTCAATGTCCATCAGCGTCTGAACAGGAAACTGTGGTCTAGATGCCCAGTGGAACAATAGCCAGCCATCAAAAGAACGAAGCTGTGCCACGTGTTGCAACCCAGGTGGAACTAGAGGAGAATTTAGGCTAAGTAAAATGAGCCAGTCGCAGGGAAATACTACGCTAGTGTCTGGAAAGTAAAAATACCGAAAGCATGAAGGACAGGCGATTGGTCTCTAAAACAATAGTGGTCACTAGGGGGAGGTAGGAGGCAGCTGGGTTAAAAGAGGCTGGTGACTGGTGGAGGGCCAGAGGCTCTGGGTCATTCCCTAGCACTCTTCAAAAGCCCCGCAGAAAAACAATTCCCTGCTGTGTGTGATCTGCCTCTTAATTGTCTTTTTTTCTAGATTCCGCATATGGGGGAGAACACATGATACTTGCCTTTCTGGGTCTGGTTTATTTCACTTAACACGATATTTTCCAGTTCCACCCATTTTCCTGAAAATGACATAACTTTATTCTTTTTGTAGGCAAATCATAATGTGTATGTGTTATATAATACATACAGATCACATTTTCTCTATCCGTTCATCTGCTGGTGGGCATGTAGGCTGGCTCCACATCTTGGCTATTGTGAGCTGTGCCACATTACTCAGAGATGCAAGGGCTGTGGGTAGAGCTCAGTAGTTAGAGTGTTTTGGCTAGCAAGGCCCTGTGTTCCATTCCCCAGCACTACGTATGCTGGGCCATTGTGGTGCATGCTTGTGATTCCAGCTCTCACAGGCTAAGACAGGAGGATTGCTGTGTGTTCAAGACTAGCCTGGGCTATAGAGCAAGACCCTGACTCAAAGCAATCAATCAACCAACCATAGGAGTGTAGGTGACCCTGAGAAATGCTGGTTTAATTCCTTCTGGTATATGCCAAAGGAGGTACAGCTGGATCAAACAGTTGCTCTATTTCTAGTTTCTGTAAAGAATCTTCATTCAGATATCCAGTGACTGCACTAGTTTACCTTCTTTTCAGCAGTGCAGAGGGTTCCCCCTCGTACCCAACAGTCTCAACAAGCATTTAAAAAAAATATATTTCTAGGTTTTTTTTCACAAAAGGTGACTTAGTTTTCCAAAATTATCCTTTTTTATTTTAGGTTTTTGTTTTGCTTTTGTTTGTTTGTTTGATTGGTTTTTTTAGGCTGGTCCTGAACTCACTATGTGTTCCAGGCTGGCCTTTGACTCAGGACAATCCACCTGCCTCAGCCTTCCAATTGCTGGGATTATAGGCGTGTGCCACCATACCCAGCTTTATGTGGTACTGTAAATTGTACTCAGGGCCTTGGGCTTGCAAGGCAAGTGCTTTAACTGTGCACCATTCCTCCAGCCCCTGTTTGTTTGTTTTTTGAGGCAGAGTCTTGCTCTGTAGCAGGTTGGTGGTCCTGAGCTCACTATATAGCCCAGGCTGGCCTTGAGCTCACAGCCTCAGCCTCCTAAGTGGGGAGATTACAGACATGTGCTACCATGCCCAGTTTATGTGGTTGTGGGGAATAAAACCAGGACCTTGCATAGCTGCTGAGCTATGACCCTAACCCTGAGATTATTCTTAACTCCAGATTTGGAGGGAGTGTGTGTGTGTGTGTGTGTGTGTGTGTGTGTGTGTGTGTGTGATCAAACACAAGGCTTTCACACTGAGCTATACACCTAGTCCACTTTTGTCTGTTTGCTTGTTTTTTTGAGCCAGGGTCTCACTCTGGAGTCCAGGCTGACTGTGAATGCCATGAAGCCCATGCTGGCCTCACAGCAATCCTCCTTGGCCACCTGAGTGTTGTGATTACAGGTGTGCGCACCACCATGCCTGGCTGATTTTTTGTGGTGCTGGGGAATCGAACCCAGAGCCTGGCATATGCTATGCAAATATCCTAACCACTGAGCTACACTCTCAGCTCCCTAGTCCATTTTTCAGTTTTGATTTTGAGACAGTCTCATTAAGGCACTATGTTGCTCAAGCTGGTCTCAAACTTGCAGTCCTCCTTGCTCAGCTTTCCAGAGATGCTGGGATTACAGACCTGTGCAGCCAGGCCTGGCTAACTCTTCTTAATTTTATGAGCTTTAACCCCTATGACACTCAGCTTCTAACCCCAAGTGAAACCATTCCTGAATTCCTCTGCGTCTCATAAACATTCAGTCTGCTCCTGTAATCTTCTTTGGTAATTTCATCCCCATCTGGAGGGACCTTGAATACAGAATTTAGAAAATAGCCTGAATGGTAACGTCAGGGCAGGACTGAGGATGTAGCTCAAGGATGGAGGGCTTGGCCAGCATGCGGGAGACCCGGCATTCAATCCCCAACACTGTCAAATAAGTAAGTAAACTCTGACGCTTAGGAAAGGTTTAAGGTGAATGTATTTTGGAAGTTGACCCAGAAGGTGAAAGTGCGTGAGACAAGTAGCACACCTTCCCTGAAGGGAGACAGTGACCCACTTGCTGCAAAGATGTGTGCACAGTGGCATCTTGAGCAACACGTCCTTTATCCGGTGACACTCAGCACGGATTCGTTTGTGTTACACAATCTTTTGCTGGACATGGGACTCAGTTTGCTGTAGACTTGAGTCATTTCCTGTTAAAATTTTGCATCCACCGCCACAGAGCTAAAGGACACTGGTCTTATGATCAAACAGTTGCATAATTGAGTCATTCTGTCTAGCTCTGAACTTTGCCCTAGTTTGTGTTTGCAGTGACACGCACTCTTCTGGGAACCTTCACCTAGATATCTGATTCCCCTGACCTTACTAGGACCACTGGAGGCGGTGGGCCTAACAAGCCATTTACTCTACAGGGATTTGAGGTGTCTAAACATGTAGATATTTGTGTATCATAAACATTATTAATATGTACAATTCAAACATTTTAGGTTAAAACTGCCCCTCACCCCTCCCACACTGCTTGAACCAAGGCATTCCTGAGCGACATTCCCAGCCATTTTCTAAATATTTATTTTGAACCAGGATCTTGCTATATGGCCCTTGGGACTTCAACTTGGAATCTCTCTCTGTTCACGGAACTCAGAATCCTTTCCCAGTGTCCCAGATTCTTGGGATTGCAGGTGTGTGCCTCTGCTCAGGGCTTCTCTGGTTTCTGGTTGGTTGGTTTGTTGGTGAGTATGTGTACGTGTGTGCTTGCTTGTTACTGGGGGTTGAGCCCCTGGCTTTCTCACTGAGCTATAATACATCCCTGCGCATTGTTATTTTCAGTCTTTGAGACAAGGTCTTGCTAAATTGTGCAGGGTGGTCTTGAACTTGTGCTCCTCCTGCCTCAGCCTTCCAGAGAGCTGAGATTAGAGACCTGTATCATCAGGCCTTGCCTCATTTGTTTGTTTTTTTATTAGGACCCTGTTCCAAAGTCATGTCCTCTGTGAGAGCCACCTTGCAACAGTGTCCCTCTGCTCAGCCCACGCCCATCTTGCTAATCCCTGAATGCTCTGCCACTTCAGCTGTGTCCTAAGTCAGGGATATCGGATTCTCTGCTTAGATCACGTGGCAATGGTCCATGGTGCACGTTTTCTCCTCTAATAGATTGTAAGGTTCCTGAGGTTGAGGACTGGCACTATCTCTTTCTCTTCTGTAGCTCTTGTAAATTTTATTAAGGGATCTCACAAATAGTGTTCACCAGAAATGCCCTGAGTAGGCTCTTTGATCAGATGAATAAAGGAAATGCGAGGCAATATTTGCTAAGTCATTACTTTTTTTTTTTTTTTTTGAGAAAGAGTCTCTCTCTGTAATCCAGGCTGGTCCTGAAATATAGCCCCGGCTGGACATGAATTCACAGCAGTCCTCCTGCCTCCGCCTCCTGAGTACTGGAATTACAGGTGTTCATTTATTATTTCTGAGGTAAGTCAAAGTAAAGATGATATTGCTTTCTTCATTTTATTTTATTTTTGTACTTTATTGAGACAGAGTCTTGCTCTGCAGTCCCAGCTGGTCCTGAACTCAATATGGAGCCCAGGCTGGCCTTGAACTAATGGCAGTCCTCCTGCCTCAGCCTCCCGGGTGCTGGGATTACAGGCGTGTGCCACCACACCCAGCTTATGTGGTTCTGGAGAATAGTATTCAGGTCCTTGAGCTTGCTAGGCAAGCACTTTAACCACTGAGATATTTTTTCCAGCTCCTTCTTTCTTCATTTTAATAAGTGAAGTTATACTGAAAGTTGTGGCTGAAAGAATCTAGAGTGGCGTCTGTCCAGTAAGATATTATGACGATGTGTGTATATTTAAATTTAAGTTAACCAAAAATTTTTAAAAAAAATTCCTTTCCTCAATAGCAGTATTCACATGTCCAAAGTTCAAGAGCCACGTCTAGCTAGCGGTATGTACATGGGTAACACAGATATCCCTTTCCTTCACCGCGGGAAACTCTGCTGGACAGCACTCATCTTCTTGGAAAATCCTGGCACAGATCGGTAGTATTAACATTAAATTTATATAGCATTAAGAAATTCTCCTTGCCATGTATGGTGGTAGGCATCTGTAATCCCAGCTGTTAGGGAGGCTGAGGCAAGAGGATCCCAAGGAGGCTAGCCTGGGCACTTAGTTATCTGTAGTAAATAAATTAAAATAAAGGTAAAAATAGAAACGGCTAGGGGTGTATTTTAGTGATAGAGCACTTATCGCGCCTGTGTGAGGCCAGGATTCAACTCCCTATACCACATAAGAAAGGAAGAAGCTCTTCTTGGTAGCATGGGAGAGTGGCGTTGGTTGTAACCACTAGGAGAATACCTGTTAATGATTTCCTTTGGAATATTCAACACTTGATTCAAGGCTTTCAACTGAAAATAAGGAAGAAAAAGGCTTTTTTTTTTTTTTTTTGGACAGAGGCAAAACTAAAACTCGAACCACTATGGAGCCCAGGCTGACCTCAAACTCATGGCAATCCTCCTGTCTCAGCCTCCCAGGTGCAGGGATTATAGGTATGCACCACCATGTCCAGTTTATGTGGTCCTAGGGGAACCTAGGGCCTTGGACTTGCTAAGCAAGAACGCTTTTACAGCTTTAACTGCTGTGCTATTCCTCCAGGCCAGAAAAGGCCATTCATAAAGCAAACAAATATGTTACAAAACTAATTTGAGGAAATCAGGCATGAAAAGGTACACCTTTAAACCCAGACCTCAGGAGGCTGAAGCAGGATTGAGAATTAAAGACTGGCCCATAATGAATTCCTGTCTGGAGAAAGAGAGAGATAGAGCAAGAGGGAGAGCAGGAAGGAGGGAGGGAGGAAGGAAGGAAGGAAAAAAGGATAGATGGATGGACTGAGGGAATAGCACAGCAGTTAGAGCGCTTGCCTAGCAAGCACAAGGCCTTGAGTTTGATTCCCCAGCACAGCACAAACTGCCCGTGGTGGCCCACAGCTGTAATCCCTGCACTCAGCCTGAGGCAGGATGACTGTTGTGAGTTTGAGGCTAGCCTGAGCTGCATAGTGAGTTGAGGATCAATTTGGACTACAGAGTAAGACGTTCCTGTTTCAAAAAAAAAAAAAAAAAAAAAAAATTGTCAAAGCAAATTTTTGCAGAGTATTTTCAAGATATTCAAAGTAAAAAAAAAAAGTGGCATATAAAGGTTGGTTTGAGGTGGAGGAATATCAACAGTGTTTAGAGCACATGCCTAGCAAGTGTAAGAATCTGAGTTGGATTCTCTAGCACCACATAAGCTGGGCATAATGGTGCAAGCCTGTGATCCCAGCACTGAGGAGGCTGAGATGGGAGGAATGCTATGAGTTGGAGTCCAGGACCAGTCTGTACTCTGAGACCCTATAGTAAGTTTAGGACCAGATCTAGAGAGAGAGAGAGAGAGAGAGAGAGAGAGAGAGAGAGAGCAAGAGAGAGAGAAACAAGTCCATAGGCCTTGAGTGATAGGCCAACATAGGTCCTCTGGTCCAGGTAGCGAAGAAATACGAAAGCTGGCTAGGGCAGGACCTTGAAAAGCGTGATTTTGTGATGAGGAAGAGTATCAGGTTTTGGGAAGGGACATGCACATAGTGACAACTTTAGCTTTGGTTACATTTAACTCCAGGTGGATTTCTAACCCTCTGAGCTTCATCTAGGCATTAAACATTAAAAACAGCCTTTGAAATGTGCCCAGGGCTAGAAATAATGTCTGATGCAGAGCCGGGGTTCGGCTGCGGTGCACAGAGGGACTGTTACAGTCTGCAGGTTGGGAAGACGGGGAGTGAAGAGGCAAGGAGACCATGAAGAAGAAAGGAGGAGCAACAGGAGCAGCAGCGCAGGCCAGGCCTGGCAGGAAGCTCCTGTAATCCCAGCGCTCCAGGAAGCTAAGGCAGGTGGATCATGAGTTCGAGCCCAGCCTAGGCAATTCAGCAACTTACTAAGTTCAACATCAAAAATAAAATTTTAGCTCAGTGTCGAGGGCATCGGCTTGATCCCCAGTCCCACGCACGCACCTGTTCTCACACAAGAGTGGCACCCGCCTGCCTGTAATCCAAGCATTCCAGAGGCTGAGCCAGATGGGTCACAGACTCTGCCTCTACTGTACACCAAGACCTTGTTTCAAGAAAACAAAACAAAATGAAAAAAAAAAAAAAAAACTCTTAAGACACAGATACGTGTCCTTTTTTTTTCCCACCTAGGACCAGCAGATCACATTGGCCTCCTTTTTAAAAAGCCATGGCTGTAGATGGACTGACCCAGCCTCAGAATCACCCACCAATCTTCCCTGTTTTTTGTTTTTTTGTTTGTTTTGGTGGTGGTGGTGGTACTGGAGATTGATCCCAGGGCCTTTGCACTGAGCTATATCCCCAGGACATTTTTAGTGATTTTCAGACAGGGTCTCCTTGAGTTGTCAAGTTACCCAGGATGAACTTGAATCTAGGATCCTCCTTGCCTCAGCCTCCCAGAGTGCTGGGATCAGAGGCCTGTGCCATCGGGCCCACATACACCTAGGAGGATTTTTTAAATGCAGATTCTTATTCAGTGGGTCTAGGTGCACCCATGACTGCACTGTGACGTCATGCTGCTTGCTATTCTTGAAGCTGATGCTGACATTGCTGGCATGTTGCCACACTGTGAGTGGCAAGGTGGTTGCCCACGTAGGCTATTGAGAAACACGTGGGTGGGTCTGCTGGGCTGCCTGGCCCGCTTTTCTCACACAGCTAAAAGCTACCAAGCTTTGAAAAGAACGAGGTCAGCAAAGGCAACATGAATTTCGTCAGGAAGAACAGCAGCCCTGGGACCACCGGAAGGGAAGGGAAATTCTAAAGAACATGTTCTCTGGGCTTCTCTGCAGGCCATAATCTGATTTAAGAGCCAGCGCTTCAGCTCTGCTTGAGGCATAGCCATCTCTTTGGACTTTGGTTGAAATGCTAGGACAGCAAGGATGGGGTTAGAGGGGAGGGAGCAGGCAGACCGGTGTGGCAAACCATTAACCTTTGACATAGTTTCGTCAGCAGTAAAACGAGAATAATAACAATAGTAACAATGCCTAGGAAGGTGACTGAGGCTTGCCTAGGAGGCATGAGGCTCTAATACTACAAAGAAAAAAGAAAGCCCAATTTAAAACAAATGTAGCAAATTATTGTTTTCTTTCTTTGGTGACACAGTCTCACTCTGTAGTCTAGGCTGGTTCTGAATTTACTGTATGGCCTAAGCTGCCCTCCAACACAAGGCAGTCCTCCTCCTGCTTCAGCCTCCTGAGTGTTGAGATTACATGCACGAATTATATACTGCTGGGAAGTTGAACTCAGGGTCCTATGCTTGCTAGGCAAGCACTCTTAACTACTAAGCTACACTCCCAGCCCTGCAAATTATTGTTTTGTGTGTGTGTGTGTGTGTGTGTGTGTGTGTGTGTGTGTGTGTGTGTTTTAAATGAGACAGGGTTTCTCTGTGCAGTCCAGGCTGGCCTTGAACTCTCTAGGTAGCCCTGGCTAGCCTTGGACTTGTGTTCCTCCTACCTCAGCATCCTGAATGCAGGGATGTTACAGGTGTGGGCCTTCGTGCCCAGATTTTTGCTCTTGGCTTAATGATTTGTCCTTTCCCGCCTTTTGTCATGGAGGCCGCAGCTGTGAGTATGCGCAGGCTTCAGTAGAGGCTTGCCTCCTCCCCTACTGTGGCAAAAAGAAGATCTGGTCAGTTCCCGGTGAGACCAATTGTGGTGGTTTGGATCTGGATGTCCCCAGAAGCCTCATGTTCCTATGGATACTGTGTGGGGTTGGAAGGCGGGGCCTGGTTGGAAGGGGCAGGTGCTTGAGCTTGACCTGGAGGGACGTGGGCTGGTTCCGCCCTTCCTCCCAGTCTCCCTCTTCCACCATTACTGTAAGGATCACTGCGCCCGGAATCCCGGTTCCAGCTCTACCCACAGCCCCACCATGTGCTTCCGCCATTTTCCAGCCATCCACCCGTGAATGGACTGGGACCTTCTGAAACTGTAAGGTACCATAAATCTTTCCTCCCTAAGTTATGGATGTCAGATATTGAGTCACAGCAATGAACAAGTAACTGAGACACCAATGAAATCGCCAATGCCAATTCCCACCATCAGATCCCAAAACTGATCAAAGATGGGCTGGTCATCCACAGGCCTGTGACGGTCCACACCGGGCTCCATGCAGGGAAAACACCTCGGCTCTCTGGAGGGTAGCATATAGGCATAGGTAAGCGAAAGGGTATGCCAATGCTCTCTCGCAGAGATGGGGTCACCTGGATGAGGAGGATGTGAATGCTGCACAGTCTGCTCAGGAGGTAGCACGAATCTGAGACGGGTGGCCGTCACATGTATCACAGCTTGTACCTGAAGGTGAAGGGGAATGTGTTCAAAAACAAGGGGATTCTCACGGAACTCATCACAAGCTAAAGGTAGACAGGGCCTGCGAGAGGCTCCAGGCTGAGCAGGCAGAGGCCTGAAGGTCTAGGACTCACCAAGCACAGAAGCCTGCAAGCGTCCCGCAGTGAGGAGCGCCTCAGGCCACGAAGGAGATGAGCCTCAAGACTGTCCAAGGAGGAAGAGACGCAGAAGCCAAGCCCCCTCTGTGACTGTATATAGTGTGGCTTGGGTGATTACGGGGATCAGTCATTGAAGTAAAAGAAGCCTTTGATCAATGGGAAAAAAAACAACAAAAAACCCTTATCCTGCCCATTCTCTCTCTGCTTTTCATTGTCCTTACTGATGCATGAACGTTTGTAATTATGGGGCCAGTCTATGGGTTCTGGGAATTTATGCAGGATAGAAGAACTACCACTTGCAGGTGGCTTTGTAGTTTGCCCAGGGACTGCACAAACTCACAACTGCTGGTTAATGGAAGAGGCTCTGTAAGTCACCAGGAGAATGGGGACATTGTAAGCTGTGAGCATTTAACATGGGGAAGGGAGGAGGTAGAGGAACCAGCAGGCTCTTAGTTCTTGGAACTGGCTAGCAGCAACCTGGCTGGCAGTGGTCACCTGAGGTCCCAGAGTTCCACTGGGAGCTCACACTAACTGAACACAGGGTTCTGTCAGAACCATCCGGGGTTTTTTCCTACAGTGTGCCTGGAAAAGGAAGCAGGAACCCCCTTGGGGACCAATTGTCTAGGAGTGGCTGACCCTGAAGTGACCCACAATAGAAGGGCTTCAAGAGCTAGGATGGTCGAGATTTTCTTTTTCTTTTTCTTTTTCTTTTTCTTTTTCTTTTTCTTTTTTTGAGACAAGGTCTCGCTCTGCAATCCAGACTGGTCCTGAACTCACTCTGTAGCCCAGGCTGGCCTGAAACTCAGGGCAGTCCTCCTGCCTCAGCCCTCCTAAGTGCTAGGATTATAGGCCTGCTCATGCCTGGTTTGTGGAGAGGGCTTTGAAGCAACTGGATGAGCTGAGTCGTGTGAAAGGAGCCTGCCTGGACTTTGGATGGGAGTATTAAAATGCTTCCCTTCTGCTTGTATGTCCTCATGGGGGCGTGTAAGTTGGCCAAAGGGCGGGGTGGAGGGGGACTTGCAAAGCCAGAGGGCCAAAGTCAAGTGAGAGCTTGAGCAGCAGTACTCTACCTGCTGAGGACATGAAGAAAGTCTTCCAAAAGCTGGGTAGCAGATGGCGTGTTTAGCTGGGCTCCTTCAGTTACTGAACAGCCAGGAATCAGCACCTTCCCACACAGAGAACTTTACTCCCTTGTCCCCCAACAATAGCCTGAGATTTCAGATACTAACTGTATTTTGTAGACCTTCACTCAAGACGCCCTCTCAATGACCTCTCCTTGAGAGATTTGCTATCTCAATAAACCCCTTCTTGCTTAAAAACAAACAAACAACCCTGTATTTTCAGCACTTCAAAAGAAGAAGTCATAAACCAGGCATGGTAGCACTGGCCTATAATCCCTGTACTAGGGAGACTGAGGCAGGAAGATGGCCATGAGGTCAAGACCAGCCTAGGCTACATGGTGAGTTCTGGACTAGTTGGGACTGCAGAGTGAGAATCTGAGAAAGAAAGAAAAGAAAGAAAGGCAAAGAAGGGAGGAAAGGTAGGAAGGAAGGAATATGTCATGAATTTTACTTTTGTTGAGTTCCTAACTCAATACCCGATACACAGCTACATTCTCCACAAGGCCTCCTTGAGAACCGCATATTCTTTGGGCATCATGAAAAAAGGTCCGTGGTATCCTAGCAGTGGGTATTGTTCTAAACCCAACCTTGTCCTAAACTTTCTTTTCCCTGATACTGAGGACTGAATCTAGAATTGCTTTACCACTGAGCAACATCCCAGACCTTTTGTTACTATTTTTTTTTTTGAAATATTATAGAGTCTCACCCAGTGGTTTAGTCTAGCCTTGAATTTCAAATTCTCCTGCCCTCAGCTTCTCAAGGAGCTGGCTCTACAGGTGTGTGTCACTAAGCCTGCTAACATTTTGAAACATTATAAGAAATACATACTAGGCTGGTCCTGGTGGTGCAATCCCAGCATTCTGTGAGGCTGGGGCAAGAGGATCTCAGCTTTGAACTCAGCTTAAGCAATTTAGAGGCTTAGTGAGACTGTGGAGATGTTGCTCAGTGTGAATACCTTGGGCTTGACCCTGGTAGCTCATCAATCCATCAATCAATCAAAACACAATCTGTTCGAGGCCAGCCTGGGCTCCACAGTGAGTTCAGGACAGCCTGAACTGCAGAATGAGACCCTGTCTCAAATAATAGTAATAATAATAAATAATAATAATAATGATGGAATGCTTTCTGCAATTCCCACCTATCCACCCCAGATTTCCATTGCCAGTTATTTGACGTGTCTCTCAAAATGTCATGTTTTATAATTTTTTCCTTTCTTCCCCCATTTTACTGGTATGTATAAGTGCAAAATTTAAGGTTTACATTGGTTTTGAGCATATTGTGCACATGCATATCTAGTGAGGGTACCAAGACCTTCCCCACTTTATGTTTTATAATTTTGAAGCAGATTATGTTTTAAAATATACTATCTTTGACCAAAAACAAGTTAAAAAAAAAAAACCCTGCAACCCAAACTGAGATTCCTTGGCTTTTTGGGGGTACATGTTTCAAGCTACATGTATATAAAACAGGAAAAGAAAAAATCTGATGAAATCATCTCTATTCCTTTTCTAGGGAATTTCTCAGAATTCTTTTTTTTTTTTTTTTTTTTTTTTTTTTTTTTTTTTTTTTTTTTTTTTTTTTTTTTTTTTTTTTTTTTTTTTTTTTTTTTTTTTTTTTTTTTTTTGAAACAGGCTCTTGCTCTGTAGCCCAGGCTGGTCTTTAAATCAGTTTGCTGCCCAGGCCTCAGGCTAGTCTTGGACTGATAGCAATCCTCCTGCCTCAGCCTCTCCAGTGCTGGAATTACATGTGTGCACCATCACACCCTCTTGATTTTTATCTTTCATGGGAAATTTTGTCACAAGTAAAATAACTACATCACTTATTTAACATGAATATGCTAAACTTTTTATTCACAATGCTCTAATTAGACTCTTCCCCATCTCTATAAAGAAGGACTGGTGATGAGGTTCATATGCTGAGCTGTCAAGAACTGTCAAACACATGGTTGTCGGGGTCTTTAGGGCTGGAGAGCCTCAACATTGCTGACCTTGGCCGAATTCCTTCCTTCCCACGAACAAATGTTACTGCTTGTAAATTAAGCCAGGGGTTGTTTTGCTTAAGCTCCTGGAACTGCTCCTTATTGCATCCTCCCTCCTCTACTCCTTCCCTCCCCCTGGGCGACCCCATGCTGGTTGAGGCCTTGCTGATTGGCCTCAGGTAACTACCTCAGTCTATTTAAGCCCCTGTACTCCCTAAATAAAGGAGACGGCGTTTGCTGAAATGACTCCCAGAGTGTGTTACTCTGTCCTCCAGTCCCTCCTTGGCTGTTCCGGGGGTCCCCGTGGGACGGAGACCCCTACACATGGTATTATTATTATTGTCATTTTTTTTTTTTTTTGAGACAGGATCTTGCTCTGTAGCCCAGACTGGCCTTGGACTCAAGGCAATCCTCCTGCTGGAATTTCAGGCATGCACCACCATGCCCTCCAAGACAAGCGCTTTAACCACTATGCCATTTCTTTAGTCCCTATTTCTTCCTTTCTTTCTTTCTTTTTTAAAGAAAGGGTCTCACTCTGTAGTACAGGATGGTCCTGAATTTACTATGGAGTCCAGACTGGCCTCATAGTTGGCAATCATCCTGCCTCAGCCTCCTGAGTGCTGGGATTACAGACGTGCACCAACACACCCAGTTTATGTGGCTCTGGGGAATTGAACTCAAGGCCTCAAGCTTGCTAGGCAAGTGCTTTAACCACTGTGCTATTCCTCCAAGCCAGCACAGGGTATTATTAGCCAGCCGTGGTGGCACGTGCCTGTAATCCAAGCACTCTGGGAAGCTGAGACAGGAGGATCATAAGCTTAAGCCAAGCTCAGGCCATTTAACAACTTATTGAGACCCTGTCTCATAAAAATAAGGTCTGGAATAATTGCCCAACAGTTAAAGCACTTGCCTAGCAAGCTCAAGGCCCTGAGTTCAATTCCCCAGCACCACATAAAGCTGGCTGTGGTGGCACATGCATGTAATTTCAGCCCTTGGAAAGTTGACGCAGGAGAACTGCCATGAGCTCAAGGCCAGCCTGAACTTCATAGTGAGTTCAGGACTAACCTAGACCACAGAGTGAGACCCTATCTCAGTAAATAAATGAAAATAAAAAAAGGGCTGAGGATGTAGATTAGCCAGTACAAAGGCCCTGGGTTCATGTCCAGTACTACAAAAAAGAAAAAAAAAAAAAAAGAAAGAAAGAACATGGGGGTCTTGGGCTGGGAATATAGCTCAGTAGTAAAGTTTTGCCTAGCATATTCCAAACCCTGGTTCAATCCCAGGACCAACACAACACAACATGTCTGGAGCATAGGTGGAATGTAGAGAGTATGAAAGGCATGAAGGGCATGAGATTACAGATTATGAATTACAAAATAAAAGTAACCCAGATTGAGTGCAATCGAGTAAATTGCTAAAAACTGCCTAAAATTCTGTATGGTACTGCTAATATTGTAAGCCACCTGGGTGCAGACAAGGATGCCACCTGGGTGCGGACAAAGACCTTGTATGATCGATAACCAGAACCCCTGCCCAAATCTCTATCTGAAGCTTGCGGGCATGAAAACAGTATATAAACCGTCCTGGTCCTAAGTGCAGGGTCGAGGTAGGAGTCACAGACTCTGAACGCAGGATTCGTGTCTTGCTCCTCGTCCCCAGCCTCCTCGCTTCCCGAGTGCGAGACTACACCTCCTCGTGTCCCCAGAGTGAGACCCCCTGGAGAAGGAGTGACTGTCCAGCCGGGCAGCTATCGGCAGGTCCTGATCCAGCCACAGACTGGCGAGCCCTGGACAAGCTCATACGCGGGTGGGCTGTGTCGCCGGTAGTCAAGAACACGTCACATGGTGAGCGTAAGAGACCCAGGACGGGAATAGTTTTAAGAGGCAGAACAACGCTTGCTTTCCTGCTTAATTAATTAATTGATCGATTTGTTATAGTTTGATTTATGAATTGGATTGATTGATTGTTGTATGAATAAAGAACATTTCCAAGGTGAATTCATCTGCCTCTGTCCCATCTGTCTCCTCCTATGGAGTGCTCATGACACAACACAGCAGCACAACATGGTGATCTAGATTTGGTTCTAGATGTAGTTCTTTTGAGCCCATGAATGGCAGGGGACATGTGTTTCTTTTTTTTTCTATTTTCCTCTTTGTTTGTTTCTTTCTTTCTTTCTTTCTCTTTCTTTCTTTCTTTCTTTCTTTCTTTCTTTCTTTCTTTCTTTCTGTCTTGAGACAGGATCTTGCTCTATAGTACAGGTTGGTCTTGAGCCCACTATGTAGCCTATGCTGCCTAGAATTCATTGCAATCCTGCCTCAGCCTCCCAAGTGCTGGGATTACAGGCTTGAGCAACCACACCTGGCTGGGGACATGTGTTTCATGACTCAGCAGGACATCCCATAGTGATGGGTGGAGAATTCCCCGTGCAAGGGATTGCATGGGAACCTGCAATTAGACCGTGCACCCCTCCCCGTTCTTGGGAGTGAACTACCGGATGCACCATCCACCAAGCAGTTCCAGAGTTGAGTGCTTGCACTAGGGGGATGCATATTGCTTGGAGAAAGCAGGGAGGGGCCTAGGAGGTGATGACGTGGCCTCCTGTGTCCCGGAGACTCTCAGCTTCTGCCACCCTGCTCACACTTACATAGAACATTTGAGGGAACGTGTTTTGGTCCATGAGTTAGACCCACAATTTGACACTCTCTAACAGATAAGTATGAAGGTTTACAGTACAAAGTTGTAGGACAGTGAGCTGCCGCTAGTTACAGGCTGCAATTAAATTGCTCGGTAGAATTTTGTGATCAACAATGACTCCTCTGGTTAGCTTTTTGAGTGCTAGGTACAATCTGATGAAAAGCCACCTAGCTGAGAGCACGTGAGGACTCAGCTAAGGTAACTGGGAAGTGCAGGCAGGACTGCCGGAACCAGGGGTTGGGACCAGGCTGGGAAACATAACTGAGACCTTACCTTTTAAAAAAACCGAAACAAAACAAAACTGAAAAATTCCCCTCATCTAAAAACTAGCTTCTTATTCTGTCTCAAATAACATATATTCATTTTCGAGAATATAGTTGAGAAAAAACGAGGAATAATCCTCTAATCAAATGATAACTACAATAAACAGGTGGGCATGTTTCCTTCTGAAATCCCTGTACACTCATAAGCTTCTGACCAGCATCCTCACTCCCAGTGCTCTCAGCACTGCAGCCTCCAATGAGTAGATATTTTATATTTATATGAGAAAACTTTCCTTTTTTTTAACTTTAAAGGAGGGGTATCTGTGATGTGTCCATTTGAAAGTATGCTACTACTGTCTCTTAAGCACGGATCGAAAGTCAGATAATAAATTAGTTTTCTTTGGTTATTTAAGCATACATTCAAGCAAATGGCATTCTTTTTACTCATGGCTTCAGAGGGAAGGTTACATTTTTAAAAGAATTTTTATATTAATCCACAGCAAAGTCTACTATGATTAGTATTGAATAAGTTTGATCCTGAAATGGATGATAACATTTGTGTCATTTAAATTTCCACCCCAGGCTGTTTCTGTCCTCCCTCCTTCAGTCGTCTGTGAGTCCTCTGTCAGCAGAGGGGGATGCCTGATGAGAGTTGTGTTTAGACTAGAGGCCCAACCGTGGCTAGTTCAACAGTCAATGCAGTTACAGGTTGCAGAATATTTAATGTTCATGATATATTTAGTAAAAAAAAAGAAAGCTATAAAATCATGTTTATAAATGAACCCAATTCTATGAAAATATAAGACTTGAGAGTTGTATTTAGATAGAAAAAATATAGAAATGCTGTGATCCAAATATCAACAGTGGCCACCTCTAAGTGTTAAAATAATGAAAGGTTATTATTTTTTTCTATATGTACATTAAGATGTTTTCTTCTTTCTTTCTTTTCTTTTCTTTCTTTTCTTTTCTTTCTTTCTTCTTTCTTTCTTTCTTTCTTTCTTTCTTTCTTTCTTTCTTTCTTTCTTTCTTTCTTTTTTGAGATAGGGTTTATCCTGCAGCCCAGGCTGTTCCTGAACTCACTATGTAGCCCAGGCTGGCCTTGGACTCATGCTTCAGCCTCCCAAGTGCTGGGATCACAGGCATGTACCACCACACCTGGTTTTATGTGGTGCTGGGGAATCAAATAGGGCTGTGTGCTTGCAAGGCAAGCACTTTCACCGCTGTGCCATTCCTCTAGCCCCAGATGTTTTCCTTCTATAATCATATATTTCATTGTTCATTCGTTTGTTTATATATTTATATTTTTTGAGATGGGGTCTTGCTCTGTAGGCCAGGTGAACCCCAAGCCCGCTATGTAGCCCACGCTGGCTTTCAGCACACAGCAATTCTCCTGCCTCAGCCTCCCAATTACCGAATTATAAGCGCGCACCGCCACACACAGTTTATGTGGTGCTGGGGAATTAAATTCAGGGTCTGTACTAGCTAGGAAATTGCTCTAACCACTGTGATATTCCTCTAGCCTGATATATTATTTTTATAATCAAACAAATTTTTATTTTATAATAGCATCGCAATCTTCATTGATTGCAACTGAAGCCAGGTAGGGTGCCACACACCTATAATCCCAGCCCTCTAGAAGGCGAAGTAAGGAGGATTGTAAACTCAAGCCCAGTCTGGGCAACTTAACAACTTAGCATGATCTTGTTTCAAAAAAATTTTTTTTTAAATCAGTGCTGGAGGAATATGTTGGGGACCTCAGGGCCCGAGAGCCTCAGCATCACTGACCTTGGCTGAGTTCATTCCCACGAAGAAGAAGTGTTTGAGTTATGCTTGGTTCAAAAGAATTTGTTATTGCTTGTACTGTAAGCCAGGTGGTGTTTTTCTTAAACACTGGACTGCTCTTTGTCCTTGGTGGCTCTGATGGGAAAGTCTGGAAGTCTGGTAAACAACTGGGATATAAGAGAAAGACTGTAAAAAATAAAGTGTCTTTTGCATCCCTTGCAAGAGTCCATGACTTTTCAATCTGCACTCTCCCACTCGAGTACCCGTTGACTGATTGAGCGGGCTTCAGTCACAAATGCTTGGTTCTGAGTTCAATTCCCTAACACTACAAAAACTAGGCTTGGTGGCACAAGCCTGTAATCCCAGCACCTGGGAGACTTAGGCAGGAGGATTGTCATGAGTTCAAGGGTATGTAGCCTGGGCAACATAGTGAGTTCAGGACCAGTTTTAACTAGAGTGAAACCCTATCTCAAAAAAAAGACCCTTCTTCCAAAAATATAACAAGACAAAAACTAAGCAAATAACCTGACACTATGTTTGAACCCTTATACACATATAATTGTCTTATTTTTCTGTACAATACTTTTTCTTTCAAATGAGGTCTCACCATGTATTCCCATCGATACCTTCTAACTCCAGTAGGAATGGCTGGTATCAAGCTGGGCTTGGTGGCTCACACTTGTAATCTCAGGACTCAAGAGGCTGAAGCAGGAGGATTGTTGTGAATTTAAGGTCAGCCTGGGTTCCACAGTGAGTTCAGGACCAGCCTATGCTACAGAGTGAGACCCTGTCTCAAAAACAAAACAAAACAAAGCAACACAACACAACAGGAGGTATCACCATTACCAGACATCAGGTTATATTACAAAACAACAATGGTAAACCACATGCTATTGGCACAAAAGCAGACAGGTAGGCCAATGGAGCAGAACTGAGGATTTAGTGATAACTCCAAGTATCTTTAGTCAAAGGGGCTTTACCATATGCTGGAGAAAATATAACCTCTTTAACAAACAGTGTTGGGAAAACTAGTTATCCACATGCTGAATAACAAGACTAGACCCACATCTTTTTCCATGTAATAAAATAAAATCAAAATGGATAGAAGACCTAGATATTAAAATAGAAACACTGATCTTGCTGTCAGGTAAAATAGGCAAAACCCTTGAAGACACAGGCTTAGGAAAGACTGTCTCAATAAAGCACATTAGCCATAAGAGAAATGCAACTCAATGAACACTGAGTTTCCATCCAACTCTGATAAGAATGGCTGGTATTAGGAACTCAAAAAAGAACGAATGCTTTTCATTCTCTTATCACTGTATTATAGTCCAAAATCTCTCCTTTTTTGAGACAGGATGTAGCTCTGTAGCCCAGGCTGGTTCTGAATTCACTGCTATAGCCGGGGCTGGCCTTAGACTCCAGGCAATCTCCTGCCTCAGCCTCCTGAGTGCTGGGATTATAGGTGTACACCACCACGCCCAGCTTTATGTGGTACTGGGGAATCGAACTTAGGGTCTTGTGCTTGCAAGGCAAGCGGTTTAACCACTGTGCCATTCCTCCAGCCCCTAAAAAAAAAATCTCTTTTAAAGCAGGACTTGATGGCCTAAGCCTATAATCCCAGTTCTTGGGAGGCTGAGGCAGGACGATTGCTGTGAGTTTGAGGCCAGCCTAGGCTACATAGTAAGTTCAGGACCACCCGGGACTACAGAGTAAGATCCTGTCTCAAAAAACAATAAACAAACAAAAAAAACCCCTCTTCTTTCCCTCTTCCCCATGATGCTGAGGATCCTACCCAGGTCCCTGTGCATGATAAGAAAATGTTCGGCCATTGAGTTATAGTGCCAGCTCCTATACCCTCAATTTTTAACTTAGAAACAATTTTCTAAACTCAGAAAAGTTGGAAGACTAACCCAGTGAGCACTCATACAACCTTTACCTAGAACATGAAGAATTACTATTATCTTCACTTTTCAGATGAGAAAACTTAAAGAGAAATTAGGTGTCTAGCATGGATCATCCCCTGTGATCTAGTCTCTCCTAGTTTGCTGCCTAAGGGCAAAACTGGGGGCAGATCAGATAACATGTAATCAGGAGATTATTGCTTCATCATTAAACAGATGAAAGCAATAATCCCACTCCATCCAGTTTCCATGCTGTTGTGAGGCTCAACGAAGAGCAACAGGTAAGAAAGCTCCTTAAAGAACACTGGCGCAACCAGCACAGCAAAGTTGAATTTTAAAAGTTATATATATTTTTCTTTTAAAGAAAAGCAGCTTCTCCACCTCTGCTGGAAAAGCAAATGTTGACAAGATTGTGGGAATAAAGGAACATTTCATCATTGTTGGTAGGACTAGCTTTGAGTGAACCTTTTTTCCTTGTTACTACAATAAGTATCCTCCTTTGATTTGTTTTAAGTTTAAAACTACTAAAGATCAGGAAGGAGGTGGATGAGAAAAGCAGGCGTCAGATTTTGGAGGGCCCATTAACCCAAGAAATGAAGGTCAATAAAGCCCTGGAGGTCACCAAACAAATTCCTGAAATCTCCCAGGTCCGCCCCATCTGTGGTAGTACCCAGACAGTCCCCAGGACTGCCTCACTGCACCACCTTTGATAGGCAAAGGGGATAAGACTGGGACAGGCAGGGTATCCAGTGGCCATGGAAACAGTTCCCTGGCCCCCTTCCTCACAGCCAAGGATACATGATCACAGTAAGAAACTCCCAGCTCCCTTATCTTCAAAAGACAGTAAATTAAGCAACTGTATTTTTTTTTCAGCTGCAGCTGGCTCACTCCAAAGAGCAAAACTGCTGTGTACACAAACAGATAAAAACTTGACAGAGTCCAGTTCACCATCTCAGGCAGGGCCAACCCGCCCTCCCTGCCAACTTGGAGAACTTTCTCTCTGCTCTTTCTCACGACCTACAGTAAACTTTTACTAGCTTTGAGTCTTCCTTTGAACTCCGAGTTGTGTCACTCATGAGTTTGAGAGCCCATGGGCACAGGCAACTCGCCTGCAGCGCCATCACTAACCCTCTTAAAGAGATCTCACGGTGTCCCGCCTTGGATGGTCTCTGGTTCTCACAGACACACGTAGTTTAAAGAGCTATGAGTACGTGCGAGTTTGGCACGCTCTGTCCTTTGTGGGTATGGCGGCGAGTGCGGCCCAAGACTAAGCTCTGGGGACTTCCCCTTCGAAAACAAATAAAAGACAAAGGAAACCTGTACAGTTTGAGAGTGACTCAGGGCTTAACCAAGAAAAATACAGAGGCATTTTGTAGGTGAAAGGGCAAGAATCTTCTGATGAGTTCAGATTAGTAAGAAGTCATGAGAGCAGGGTTGGCCAAACATTTACTAGGACCAAACTGGAACACCCAAAATTAAAGGAACAAGTCATACTTTGTTTTAAGCACTGAAGATGTCAACATAGGAAAAGAACCTTTTATTTTTGCACTTCCATATGTTTACTTTATTGCTTAATATTTTATTTCACTTTGAATTACTGGGCAAGGCTGTACTGCCAATTTCCTCCGAGAGATTGTGGATATTAATTCATTTTTGGGAAAGAGATACACTTTAAATGGGTTATTTTAGAGCTTTAAACATAACAGTGTCTGTGTGCCTGCAATATTGGTTAGGTAACCGAAGTGAATGCCTCCAAGGACTCCCACAGTTCAAACTTGAGGGTTAAACAAAGCAAACTTGTCATTCCGGTTGAAGCACTGCCCCTTTCCCCCTTTCTTCGGTGGAGGTTGGGCCCTAATGTGGCTCTCAAATCACTTCTCAGGTTTCAACCCTGCCCTCTCGGTTACCCTCCCCAAGAGGTGGGGAGGCTGGGCCAGGGATCACATCCCCTGGAGACTCCCACCTCTCACGGGGAAGGCATGAACTCTACCTTTACCTGGCTTCAGAAGGCTGCAGAGCTTTTGTGTTCAAATAATCTAGTTCAATCCCTTGTATTTTATGTAAAACAAAAACGGAGTTCAGTTGTTGACAATTTGTTTCTTTAAACAAATAGTTGTTAACCCACAAATTAAAACAAACAGCTCGGCTGGGATCTCACTTAGTGGTTAGAGTGCTTGCCTAGCATGCACAAGGCCTTGGGTTCAATTCTCCAGCACTACATAAAAATTAGACAGCCCAGCGTACAAATAATTCTTTTTTTAAGACAGGGTCTTGCCCTGGAGTCCAGGCTGGTCCTAGACTCAGGATGTAGCCCCAAATGGTCTCATGCTCACAGCCATCCTGCCTTCCAAGTGCTGGTATTCAGGCGTGTGCCACCATACCTGGCTAATTTTTATGTGGTGCTGGGTAATTGAACCCAGGAACTTGATGCATGCTAAGCAGGAGCTTTAACCACTGAGCTATGTCCCCCAGCCTTCATTCTTCCTTAAAAAAATTTTTTTAAAAAAAATATGACTGTGGTTTGAGCCCAGGGCCTCCACACTGAGCTACATCCCCAGCCCATTTTTTTGAAAGATGGTCTCCCCAAGTTGCTAAATTGCCCAGGTTGGGCTCAAACATGCCATCCTCCCACCTCTGCTTCCCAGGTTGCTGGGATCACAAGCCTGTGCCGCGGGGCCTGGCCATAGACCTGGCTTTAAAGTGAAAAGGGCAGTAAAGCAGAAATTCCTACAGCTCCATCAATGGGTTAAATTTCATAACTCTTCGTTACTTGTCTGTTACAATGACCAATGTAGAAACGATTATTAGAGGAGAGAAAAGGAAGAAGGGTGGTCATAGGAGGACAAGCACGGTCAAAATATATTACACGCACGGAAACCCTGCCCAAAAAACGCCAAACCAGAAGGGGCAAGCAGGGTGCGGAACTACAGAGAATGCTCCGAGCAGGTGCACATCTGCCAACATGAAACTCAGTACTCTGTATAACCCAGACGCAGTATAGAAAAAGGTGGGGTGGGGGGGAATGAAAAGAAAATCATCCTAAATGGTATCAGGAGCCACGAGCTGGACAAATTAGCGGATCCGGTAGGCTCATGTCCAGCACCAGCCAGCCCCGCCCCTTTATTTTTTTCCTTAGGCTCCCCAAGGTTAACCATCTGCGTCGGGGTCAGAAAAGCCAAAAAGGGGCTGTGGTACGGCTAGAACAGGAGCCTGCAGCTAAAGCCACATGTAGCAGCTTGCTAAGGAGGTGGTACGCACCACCCAGCTTGTGTGAACAGAAAGAGAAGGCGGCTGTGACACGGGTGAGATCCGGAGACTGTCTCAGGTGTCCTGTCAGAGCTGTACTTTCTCAATAAATTGCTTCCGGCTTTTAAATTCTTCCCTGAATTTCCACTGATCATTCTTAAATCAAATGAAGGACTAGCTCATGAACCCGGACATCAGGCAACTCCAGAGGTAACAAAAGGCACTGTTTTACTTCGGAAGAGTTCTATTCTGAGAATCACATTAACCAAGATGGTGTATGTGTGCCTCAGATGCTGGGGACCGACCCTTGTGCCTTACTTTTTTTTTCCCTCTTCTCTCTGTCTTTTTTTATTTTTGGACTCAGGATCTCACTCTATAGTCCAGGCTGGCCCCGAACTCACGGTTATCCTGCCTCAGCCGCCCCAGTGCTGCGACTACAGGGGTGCGCCACCACACAGTTCGCGTGGTGCTGGGGAATCAACCCAGGGCATTGATGGCACTGTTCCTCCAGTCTCTTTTTCTTTCTGTCTGAGACACAGTCGGGCTTGTCAGACTCACGCAATCCTTCAGCCTCCCGGAGCGCTGGGATGACAGGCGAGCCCCCCTCCCCTCCTCTCCGCCAGCTTTTACTCTTTGTCCATTACGATACGGAGATTGAGGCGGGGGCCTTCGCACCGAGCTGCGTCTGCCGCCCGTTTCTTAGTTCTTTAATTCTGATTTTGAAGCAGGGTCTCCTTCAGTCGCTAAGTCACCCAGGCTGCGCTCAAGCTTTGCCTCCGTTTGCCTCAGCCTCCCCGAGCGCTGGGTTGCCGGCGGGCGGCAGCGACGCGGCCCTGGCGCACCCTAATCGCCCGGCGGTTCTACAACCTAAGTGGCCATCTGCCTTCTCAAAACTCCACGGGGGCGCGGGGCTCGCCGGACCCCCGCCACCCACGCCTCAGGCCCAGCCGGCCCGGACCCCTCCTCGCGCCGGCCCGCCCGTCCCGCAGGCCTCTCAGTTTGGGGAGGCCCCACCCAGGCGGGGATCCCGTCCCGGCGGCACGGGTACGTGTCCCCACGCCCCCGCGCCGGAGCCGGGACCCTGCAGATGCCCAGCGGAAGGGGGCCGCCCGGTCGGCGAGGGGCCGGCGGCGCCCGGTCACGTGCTGCGGCGCGGGGCGGGGCAGGGGCGGGGCGCGGGCGGGTATATAGGCCTGGCGCCCGCGCGTCCGCTCTACACGCGTGTGGAGCTGCTGGGCCGGGCTTCTGTGTGGCGTGCTCCGGTGTCGCGTGCTCCTCGCCTTCTCGTGGCGGTAGGTGGGTGGGCTGTGGCGTGGCCCCGGGGCTTCTGAGCCTGGGGCCGCTGCTGCGCGCTCGGCGGGGCCCCGCGGGGACGCGGGGCAGGGCAGGGGCGGGCCGGGACCCACACTTTCCGCGCGCTTTTGTTCGTAGAGGCTTCTTTCCTACCGGCCCCTGGGTGCTGGTGCCGTGTAGCTGTCAGCCCGCCCGGGTGGCTGGAGAGAAACGACTTCCATTTGGCCGGAAGGAACGTTGTTTAAAGGGCAACGCGATAGAAAGTTGTTTTAAGACTTAAGTTGGGGGCTGGAGGTTAACGTGCTTGCTAAGTACCCAGGCCGGCCTGGGCTGGAGTGAATCTTTCTCAAAAAAAAAGGACTTTTTAAGTATTTTATAGGTACCGTGGGCTGTCGACCTGTGCCAGGCCTCCTCATTCGGAGCAGTTCTACCCATTTCTTGCAGAACAGAGCTAGGATCCTTAGGGGGAGGCCGAGGAAGGGTTGGGCAGCCGCCTTGGCAGGCTCTTTTGCCTCCTTGGCAGGGAGGCAGTTTTGTGTGGGTGTGGATCGTTGGGTATAGACATTTACGCAGAACGCGCGTCCTGAAGTGTTTCTCAGTTCTTCGGAACCCCTTCCTCTTGCGCCAACTGCCCATAAGCTTAGTTTCAGGCCTTTCTCAAAGAGGGCAAAATAAATACCCTCCCAGCCAAAGTGCAGCGCCTTCTTGTTCTGGACTCAATAAAGGCCGGGGAATACTCAAAGATCTTATATTTGATTCTCTTCTTTAGTCTGTTTTTTTCCCCCATTCTCTTATTTAGTCGTAATATGGATTTGAACCGGGTTAGCATTTTTGTGAACAAAGTTTGCCCTTCGAAAAGACCTTTTTACTGTCCCGGTAGAAACAAGACCAACATGTGGACAACAATTTTCCCTGCAGGATTTTCTGGTGAAGACGTTCTGGATCTTTGCCCACGGGAAGACTCTGAGCTAGAGAGAGTGGGGAGAAGTATATTTAGCTCCTACTTGAAATGAGCTTTTGCTTGCATTGGGGAATGAATCAGCGAGCCTCTGCCAGTGTCCTCAAATACGGTTCTCTTCCACAGGTTTCTTCTAGAAGATCAAAGATGGCTTCGGTTGCAGTTGATCCACAAGCGGTATGAGTTTTAAATTGACATTTTCTTGACTCTTGGGTTGTGTCTTTTGAGAAGTTAATGTCCACCCGTTTGGTTGCAGAGTGTGGTCACCAGGGTGGCCAACTTGCCATTGGTGAGCTCCACGTACGACCTGGTGGCCTCTGCTTATGTCAACACAAAGGATCAGTACCCCTACTTGAAATCTGTGTGTGAGATGGCTGAGAGAGGTGTGAAAACAGTGACCTCCGTGGCCCTGTCCGGGGCTCTGCCCATCATTGAAAAGCTGGAGCCACAAAGTAAGTTCTTCACTACTCAGTCTCTACACTTGGGCCTGGCAGTGCATACCTGCCTGTGGGCCTGTGTTCCTAGCACTGGGAAGGCCATGACCAGGGCGATTGTGAGTTTAGGACTAGCCTGAGCAAGATTCTCCAAAGCCAAACCAATGACAGCAAATACAAAGTCCAAGGGTCTGGTCAGGAACCAGGCCTGAGCACATACTGGCGACATCTGTGAGTTGTCGGCCCTTCCTGAGGCACATGTTACCTTTACCCAGAAACTGCTGGTAAGCCCATCTTAGAAGACCTACATGATAGCCATACAGGTGATCGTGACAGTTGAATAAAAAGTGCCTGAGAGATGATTCTGTGTTGGAGATAGCACACAGAGGAAGTGTCCGGAGAGTCAGATGAAATAACCAACTTTCTTGGAACCTTACAGAACACATGAACTTTGCCACTTCTACTTTTTTTTTTTTTTAAGACAGGGTCTCGCTCCATAGCCCAGGCTGGTCCTGAACACACTGTGTAGTCCGTGCTGGCCTAGAAATCCTAGCAATTCTCCTGTCTCAGCCTCCCAAGTGCTGGGATCACAGGCATGTGCCACCATGCCCAGCTTTGCTACTTTTAATAACATTTTATTGAGGTAAAATAAACATGTCATGTAATTCACCCATTTAAAGTATATAATAATTCCATGGTTATCAGTATATTCAGAGCTGTACAGCTATTTTCATAATCGTTTTCCCCAAAAATTATTTTGTTAGCATTATGACACATAATAATTACATTAAACCTGAGGAATTATTGCATGTATATATCACATCTTGATCATTTTGACTTCCCTTTCCCCTTTCCACTCCCTTTCCACCCAAAATACCTTTCTTTCCCTCTCATCAAAATCTATCTTACTATTTCTTCCAGCAGTTTTGTTTTTCTCATATCAAAGGGACCATGCAATATTTAACCTTCTGTGTCTGATTCATTTTGCTAGGCATGATGGTCTCAGGGTGTATCCATTTTTCCACACATGACTCAAGTTTGTCTTTTATGGCAGAGTAGTATTCCATTGTGTTTATATGCCACATTTTCTTTATCTGCTCATCTGTTGCTTCCATGATCTCCTTATTAGGAGTTGTGTTGGTATGAACACAGGTGTGCACATATTGCTGTTACATGAGGACTTTAACTCTTGGGAAGATGCCCAGAAGAGGTATTACTGTTTCTTGTAATAGTTGTACCAGTTTACAATCCCACAAACAATACAGAATGTTTCCTTTTCCTCTATAACCTCATCAGCATTTAGAGAGAAGAGTTTTACTGTGTAGACCCTGTTGGTCCTTCACTTGCCCCGTAGCCTAGGCTGGCCTTGAACTCATAGCAGTTCTGCCTCAATTTCCTTAGTTTTATGCTAGGATTACAAGAATGTTCCATCAAGCCAGGTGTGCTGGTATATACCTGTAATCCCAGTACTCGGGAGGCAGGAGGATTGTCATGAGTTTAAGGCCAGCCTAGACTATGTAGTGGGTTCAGCACCAGACTGGGCTACAGAGTGAGACCCTGTCTCAGTAAACAAAACAAACCCCAGGAGTGTTCCGCCACACCTGGCTTGTTTTTTGAGTTTTTGGTAAAAGCCATTCTTATAAGATGGAGCCTCAGTTTGGTTTTTCCTTCCTTCCTTTTTTTTTTTTTTTTTTTTTTTTTTTTTTTTTTTTTTTTTTTTTTTTTTTTTTTTTTTTTTTTTTTTTTTGAGATAGCATCTTGCTCTGTAGCCCAGGCTGCTCTTGAACTCACTGTGTAGCCCAGCCTTGGACTTAGGGTGATCCTTCTGCTTCAGCCTCCCAAGTGCTGGGATTACAGGCATACACCACCATGCCCAGCTTAATGTGGTGCTGAGCAATTGAACTCGAGGCCTGGTGCTTACTAGCAAGTGTTTTAACCGGCTATGCCATTCCTCCAGCCCTGTTAGTGTTGCTTTGATTTGTATTTCCCTAATAGTTAAACGTGCTGAACTTTTTTCGTGTATTGACCGTTTGTAGTTCTTCTGAGAACTGTCTACTCATTTCAGTTGCCCATGTTTTGACTGGGCCTCTTATTTTGGGGAGTCTGGGGTTTTTTTCAGTTTTTTATTTTAGATTAATAGCTGTAAGGAGTAGCTGACAATTTTTTTCTCACTTCATTGGTTCTCTCTTTACGCTGTTGTTTTTTTTGCTCTGCAGAAGCTTCTTAATTTGATAATATTGCCCTTGTTGATTCTTGCTGCTATTTCATATGGTATGTATAGGTGTTTTATGGAGAAAGTCTTTACCTATGCATATGTCTTCAAGGGTTTTGCCTATTTTATCTTTTTCTTTTGTTCTTTCTTTTGTTTCTTTGTTTCTTTCTTTTTTTTCTTTTTTGATAGAGCCTCACTATACCCCAGGCTGGTCCTGAACTCACTGGTGTTCTCCAGGCTGGCCTTAGACTTAAGATATTCCGCCTGCCTCAGCCTCCTGTGTGCTGGGATAACAGGTGTGTGCCACCACACTCAGCTTTGTGTGGTGCTGAGGAATCGAACTCAGGGCTTTGTGCTTGTGAGGCAAGCACTTTAACCGCTGTACCATTCTTTCAGCCTTGTTTATTTTATCTTCCAGCATGTTCAGTGTTTTCATTTTAATATCCAGGTCTTTGATCCATTTTAATTTGGTTTTGGTGTGTTGTGAAAGATGTGGGTCTATTTTCATTGTTCTGTGTGTGGATAACCAGCTTTCCCAGCACCGTTTGTTAGGCTGTGTTTTCTCCAGCAGTGTTTTTGAAGCTGAGATGGCTGAGGTGCTCAGGGTTGTTTGTCTGTGCATCCTCAGTTCTGTTCCATTGATCTACCTGTGTGGTTTTGTGCCAGTGCCGTGTGGTTTTTATCGTGGTTGCTTGGTAATACAACTTATGTATGGTATCTTGATGCCTTCTAGTTTTGTGTTGCTGCTTAGGATTGCCTGGATGTATCATAATCAGATTTTTTTTTGAGACAGAGTCTCACTCTGTGGTCCAGGCTGGTCCTGAACTCACTTTGGAGCCCAGGCTGGCCTTGGACACAAGGCAATCCTCCTGTCTCGGCCTCCCCAGTGCTGGGATTACAGGCATGTGCCACCACGCCTAGCTTATGTGGTGCTGGGGAATCAAACTGGGGTACTTAGCACTTGCTAGGCAAGCGCTTTAACTATTGAGCTATTCCTCTAGCCCCTCATAATCAGTTTTATACTCCAGAAAGAAACTTCACACAGGTTTCTCCTGGGGATGATGAAAAGGTTCTGTTGATAGATAGAAGTGGTAGCTGTGCGGTGTGAATGAATGGTTAAAACGACAGGCAAACCTTGTCATTGCAGCTACTCACTCAGGAGGTTGAAACAAAAGATTATGAATTTGAGGTCAGCCCAGGCAACTTAGTAAGGCAATACAATGAAATGAAAAGGGCTGGGGTGTAGCTCAGTGGTAGGGAGGTTGTCTCTCATGTGGCAGGCTGTGGACCTATAGCCCTGCAAAACAGGTTTCCTAAAGAGGCGAGTTCCTGGGGCTGGAGGTCTGGCACAGTGGTTAGGCCCTGGGTTCAGTTCCCCAGCACCATACAAAGCTGGGTGTGGTGGCACATACTGGTAATCCCAGCCTTAATGAGGCTGAGGCAGGAGGACTGCCATATGTTTGAGGCCAACCTGGCTACATAGTGAGGTCAAGACCACCCTGGACTACAGAATGAGACCATGTTTAAAAAAAAAAAAACAAAAAAAAACAGCAGATGAATGTGACCTGAGTACATCCTTTGGGAGAAGCTGAGCCCTGTGATGAGATTCACAGTGCTGCCAGTGTGCAGCTTCACAGTGAGGACCCAGAATCCACTGGGGTACTGACTTAAGCACAGAAGTAGGGATTTAACTAGCATGGAAGTGCTCACTGAGACTGTTTGGATAACTTTATTCTCCGAGTCGGAGTTTGGGCAAGTGTGGCCACTCTTGGCATCCGCAGAAGGGGCTGTGGGTGAGCAAAAGCTTCTTACTTAGCCAGCTCATCCTTGGCCTTCGATGTCTCTCCCTGCTCCTCCCTCTGACCCTTTTTTGCTGTAAGGCTAAAGATAATTAGGGTGAGTGGTGTGTGTTGATTCTCTACCTGGACTGCAACATTCAGTTTCCCTTTTGTGATTCTTGCAGTTGCAGTTGCTAACACCTATGCCTGCAAGGGGTTGGACAAGATTGAGGAGAAGCTGCCGATTCTGAACCAGCCAACGACCCAGGTAAGCGTGAGCCACGGTGCTGAGGATTACGGTTTCACATTTTTGTGTTTTGCTCAGGCTGTGCACACTAGAGATTCACAAATACTTGTTTCTTTCACCTGAACCTGCATTTTGTTGTTGTTTTTTAATGGGGATTTGAACGCGGGGTCCCTGGATTTATTTTATTTTCAAAGAGTAATGCCCGCCCCCTTTCTTTTTCCAGTACCAGAGATTGAACACCCAGAGCCTTCGTGCAGAAGCACGTTCTGTCTATTTTTAGTTTTGATTTTGAGACAAGGTCTTGCTGAGTTACTCATTTGCTGAGTTTGGGCTTGAATTTATGCTCTCCCTTTCTATGCCTCCTGGAGTGCTGGGATTATAGGACTGTGCCAATAGGCCTGGCTTTCTTCTCCAACTATAGTCAGGCTGCGTTAAAGAACAGGAGGAAAAAGGCCACCTTTGCCTGGAACTTATATAGCTTGTGAACTTCCTTTGCAGCTCACTACTGTGCATTAAGGACAGCTGGTCAGTGCTGACAAAAGTGATAGGCGTGGGACTGGAGGAAGGACACAGCGGTTAGAGCACTTGCCTAGCAAGAGCAGGGCCCTGAGTCCATTCCCTAGCACCACATAAGCCAGGCATGGTAGCACATGCCATAATCCCAGTACTTGGGAGGCTGAGGCAGCAGCATTGCCGTAAATTCAAGGCCAGCCTGGTTTCCATAGTGAGTTCAAGATCAGCCTGGACTGTGAGACCTTGTCTCAAAAAATAAAAAATAAAAAAGAAATAGGCTTATTTATCTCAATAATCCATTTTTAAAAATAATATCCTAAAATTTTCTTTTAGATTAAGAATACAGCATGGTGCCAGGCATTGTACATGACAGTGATCCTAGCACTTCGGAGGCTGAGGCTCTAGGAGGAAGAATTTGAGGCCAGTCTGGGCTAATAATTAGCAAGTTCAGGGCTGGCCTGAATGAACTAAATAGTGAGACCATTTCAAAATAACAAAAAACAGACTGGCACAAAAAAACAAGATGAGTTAGGGAAAATTTTAGCTCTATCTCTTTCATTATTTAAACAGAGCACTGTACAATCTTTAGAATGCTTGTGTCCTTCCCTTTAAAATTTTTAATTGTATTTCTTGAGACTTGATGATGGAGGTTACTTTACATTTTGATGAGTGGTGATATTAAAAATCAGTTTATCGCTGGTGTGGTGGCACATACTTGTAATCCTAATACTAGGGAGGCTGAGGCAGGAGGATCACAATTTTGAAGTCAATTTAGAGAATATAGGAGTTTAAGGCTGGTTTGGACTATATAGTGAGTGCTCATCTCAAAAAAAATTCAACTTACCTTATTTAAAGTTAAAAAAAAAAGAGGTTCTATTTGTATAAATCAAGACTGTGTCTGAAGCAATACAAAGTAGTTTATGGGTTCTTTCTAGTGTTCCCTTTGGCTCTGTCCCACTTGCTCCATGGTGTCTTCCCTTTAATCTAGACAGCTCTATGCTAATACCCTAGTACCAAGTTTAGCTTGATCTTTGTTTTGTTGTGTAACTGCAGAATAGGTTGTATAAAAGGTGTGTCATTTCTGTTGAAGTTCCTGTCTGTCTTTGGCTTTTGTGTAAAGGTGATATTGTAATATGAATTGACTAGTGTAGGTTTTTTTTTTTTTTTTTTTTTTTTTTTTGAGACAGGGTCTCACGCTGTAGCCCAGGCTGGTCCTAAACTGGGATTACAGGTGTGTACATCCACGCCCAGTTTATGTGGTGCTGGTGAATGAACACAGGTACTTAGCGCTTACCTAACTAAGCACTTGCTCAGCAAGTGCTTTAACTGCTGAGCCATTCCTCCAGCCTGTTTATTTTTTTTAGACAAGGCTATAATAGTCCAGACTGGTCCGGAACTCACTATGTAATCCAGGCTGGCCTTGAACTCAAGGCAATCCTCATGCCTCAGCCTATCAAATGCTGGGATTATAGCAGTGCAATACCATGCCCTACTTTGTCTTGTTTTGAATGCTGGGAATTAAGCGGAAGACACTGTATGTGCAGAGCAGTGCTTTGCTGCTGCCCTACACCCCGGCCACTGATCCATGCCCCACTTTCCTTGGATCTTGAGTTGTTTGCATGGTTTTTACTGTGCTCTTTGGGGGGTTGTGTGGAGGTGTTTGTGCAGGGTGCACGTGACTGTGCTCTAAGCCAGGCATAAAGTGCTCTCAGTCCAAGTATGTCAGTATGGAAACTGCCGTTATTCTAGAGGACCCATGTACATTATTAAAGGCTTCTTTAGCTTAAAAACAGCAATGAAAAACAGCTTACTTTGACAAATTGACAAACTTAATAATCCATTTGCCTCATTTGCACTTCTAACAATTCTTGAAAGGTAGCGTAGATAGGCCAGGTAGACCTGAGAAAGAAATTTCAGGCTCATGACGTGTGAGAGACTTGCCTGGCACTCACAGTTAGGGAGTGCAAAGGGCAGGTTTTTATTTTAACGCTTCAGTGGCATGCTGTTGGAAAGACTGTGTTGTGTATTTGTACATGTGTTTCTCACATGTTGATTGATCTGCTTCTGTGCTCATAGGTGATTGCCAATGCTAAGGGGGCCGTAACTGGGGTGAGAGATTCTGTGACAACCACCGTGGCTGGGGCCAAAGACTCTGTGGCCAGCACAATCACCGGGGTGATGGACAAGACCAAAGGAGCAGTGGCAGGCGGTGTGGAGAGGACCAAGTCTGTGGTCAATGGGAGTGTTAACATGGTCTTGGGAAGCCGAATGGTACAGCTTGTGAGCAGTGGAATGGAGAACGCGCTCACCACCTCAGAGCAGCTGGTCGACCAGTATCTTCCTCTCACTGAGGAAGAGCTAGGTAATAGGAATTTTGTCTTGAAATAATGTTTTTATATCTAAAGTTAATCTTTGTAAAACAGCTTCTTGAGATAGACTCTATATACCAAAACATTTCAGTCTAAATTTACAGAGCTGTATGATTACCACCTCCAATTTTAGAATGTTTCTATCACCCAGAACGCCTTTCATGCCTATTTTCAATCAGTCCTCATGTTCTTCCTCAGGCAGCCAGTAAATCTGTGTCTGTAAATTTTCCTTCTTAAAAGAAACTTAAGTTTCGTATTGGTTTATGCATTCATATTGAATTATTTCCAGTAAGTTAGAAATTTCAGGAGAAAGTTAGTATAGAAGAGATTGTATATATTTTATTTAAATAGATTGCATTGGGCCTGGGAGTGTAGCTCAGCTGTTAGCATGGTTGCCTAGCAAGCACAAGACCCTGAGTTTGATTTCCCAGCACCACATATGCTGGGTATGATGATACATGTCTATAATCTTAGCATTTTGGAGGCTGAAGCATGAGGAGTACCATGAGTTTGAGGCCAGCTTGGGCTACATAGTGAGTTCAGAATTGGCTTGGACTGCAGAGTGAGACCCTGTTCTCAAACAAAATATAAATTGCACGTTATGCTGCAGTACAGAGTTGTTATTAAGAAGAATCACCACTAATAATTGGCATGTGAGTTCTTGCTATGTGCCAGATGCTGTGTTGCTCGTGGAGCTCAGTATAATGGGAGGAAGCCTGTGTATGTACGGTCCTGCCTAGAAGCAGATCTCAGCAGTTTTGGAAAGATGAGAGCATATTTTCTAGGGAAGTAAGGACCCAGGTACGGTTCAGGCGTTGTTATGTACAGCAGTTATCTCATACATTTTTGTCTATTATATCTAACTTTAGAAAAAGAAGCAAAAAAAGTTGAAGGATTCGATGTGGTCCAGAAGCCAAGTTACTATATTAGACTGGGATCCCTGTCTACCAAGCTCCGCTCACGTGCCTACCAGCAGGCTCTCAGTAGGGTTGAGGATGTTAAGCAAAAAGGTCAAGAAACCATTTCTCAACTCCGTTCTACTGTTCATCTGGTGAGTAAAACTTGTGGTGTCTAAGGGAAGTCTGTCTGAAATAATCAGAGTAAATATAACTTGAAGCCAGTCCAGTCTTCCCTTGTGAATAATAAAATGGACAGAGAGTACACAGATAGTTCACAGAAGAGGAAGTATAAGTACTGGAAACAGGAAATGATGCTTGTGTCAAATACAAATCTGTCCCATCACACTAGCAAAAGTTTGCCCTCTTGGTAGTATTGCCGAGAAAGAGCAGTACTTGTGCACCTCTGGAGGATTCAAGAGGGGACTGATTTTTTTTTTTTTTTTTTTGAGACAGGGTCTCACTCTGTGGTCCAGGCTGGTCCTGAATTCACTTCAGAGCCCAGGCTGGCCTTGGACTCACAGCAATCCTCCTGTCTCAGCCTCCCGAAGGCTGGGATTACAGGCGTGCACCACCACGCCCAGCTTATGTGGTGCTGGGGAATCGAACTCAGATACTTAGCGCTTGGCTTAGCGCTTGCTCAAGCGCTTTAACCGCTGATCCATTCCTGCAGCCAGAGGGGACTGATTTGAGAGTCTGTTCTAACAGTTAGGAACACATTTAAAAGCCAACCATGGTGATGCACGGCGAGAATCCCAGCCCCCTGGGAGGCTGTGGAAGGAAGATTAGAAGTTTGAGGTCAGATGGGGTAATTTAGTGATTTAGCAAGGCCCTGTCAAAAATCATATTTTTAAAATTGAAATGGAGGGTTGGGGATGTTGCTCAGTGTGAAGGCCCTGTCGTCAATCCCCAGTACAGTATAAAAGTAAAACAAAACAAAACAAAACATACCTGTATCTTGAGCAATTTTTTTTTTTTTTGAGACAGAGTCTCGCTCTGTAGCCCCCATTGGTCCTGAACTCACTGTGGAGCACAGGCCAGCCTTGGGCTCGGGCAATCCTCCTGCCTCACCCTCCTGAGTGCTGGGATACTTGGGTACTTAGCTCTTGTCTTAGCGCTTGTGCTTTAACCGCTGAGTCATTCCTCCAGCCCTGAGCAGTTTAGCACATCACAATAGACTATTGTATAGTTATTAATGATTGCCAAGTTACAGAACACTATATACTGTACTGCTCAGAAAACCATTTCTTGGAAGAGACAGTAGGTAACAGGAAAGAGGAAGATTGAGTTCTTCTCCTTTTCTATGATTCTAACTCCATGGCACACATACAAATTGAATTTCACTTGTTTTACCTGTTGTAAACTTGAGATATATTTTGAATTGGCAATTTCAGAGTGAAATAAGGACTGTAAAGAGCTACTGCAGGGCTGGAGGAATAGCACAGTGGTTGAAGCACAGGGCCCTGAGTTCAATTCCCAGCACCACATAAGTCATGTGTGGCACATACCTGTAATCTCAGCAGTTGAAGGCTGAGCAAGAGGATTGCCATGAATTCAAGTCCAGCCTGAACTACAGAGTGAGACCCTGTCTCAAAAACTACTACAGTTTGGCTGAATTAACATTTGATAATAAAGATGATAGCAGGGATAGGTCTCATTAAACTTAAGAGAAATGCTTGGTTTTTATGTCACCTAGTTTATACCGTAAAGCTACAAATGAGCTAACATGAATGTCTAACTGTTCTTTGTTGATTTTGGTGTGTTCTAGATTGAATATGCCAGAAAGAATGTGCATAGTGCCAACCAGAAAATTCAGGACGTTCAGGATAAGTTCTATCTGTCATGGGTGGAGTGGAGGAGAAGCATGGGCCCTGACGACGAGGATGAGTCCCACTGTGCTGAGGTAAGGGGCCACACTCCAAGCGCTTCTTACCAGACTTTCATGACCATTTTTCTCATAATTTCTCAGCGTAATCTCTTAAAAGCTTGGATAATAATATATTTATAGGCTGCTTGTTATGCAGCAGAAAAACATGACTGGGGAGCGTGTGACTGTCTTAACAGCCTGCAGAAATGCATGTTGCCCCTGTTGCTCTGCAGAAGGGTGCAGACGGATTGCAATACAGTGAGGTGCCTACTTGCTGCTGTTGATGATGCTGCTTACGGCCTCTGGTCCAGGCTGGTCCTCTACTCATTGTGTAGCTCAGGCTGACCTCAGTCTCATTGGATTCCTCTGCCTCTCCACAGGGGGCTAATTGTTAAGTGGTGCTGGGGGATTAAACGTAGAGTCTTGTGCATGTGAGGCAAGGATTCTTAACCACTGAGGTATGCCCCAGCCCTTTTGTTAACTGGGAAAATTACTTAGAATCTGTGTAGCCCGCGCGATTGTCTCGCCAGCAAGAACGCACGCGGGCACCAGGATCCTTCTGCAGCAGTCGTTTATTATAA